>JABUQX010023122.1:0-5000 GCA_015478945.1 Trachelipus rathkii | reverse complement strand
GATTGAAACTAGTTATACGGTTAAATTGTGAAATTTTCTAATCGGAATACGAAATTTATTTTCATGAAAACGTTTTATATAAAAATGACTAAAATTATGAAAATCAAATCGAATTGTTTATTTCGATTTTAATAGATAAATAAAGTTTTAACGGGGTAAATTTTAAAGAAAAGAAAAAGAAAAAGTGTAGGAATAAATATAAATTGATAGAGTGTAGGTTTTAACTTTTTATATTTTATATTATCATTTTAACCTTTTCTTATTGTTATTGTTATTGTGGGTATATTTGGTGAGCGGGGTGGTGGCCTTAGGTGTTGGGAAGTGCCTAGGGTGGGGAGTCCCATAAAGCGTGCAGCCTGAGTGAGTATATATATAGAAGAAGGGAAAAGATGGGGAGGAGAGAGGTAATTAGGGTGGGATGTATGAACGTGAGAGGGGTAAACGAGGATTTGAAGAGGGAGGAAGTGGGGTTAATGTTTGAAGAAAAAAGGTTGGATGTGCTAGGGTTAACTGAAACTAAGCTGAAGGGAAAGAGGGAGATGGACTTTGGAAAATACAAGGGTATGATATCAGGGGTGAACGAGAGAGTGAGGGCGAGGGAAGGTGGGAATAGTTATGAGGAAAGAGGTGTGGGATAAGGTAAGGTTGTGCAGCCAGGTGAGTTCGAGGATAATGTGGGTAAAAGTGAAATTCGGGGGGGAAATGTGGATTTTCCACCAGTGAATGGAGCGAGGGAGGAGGAGAGAGAAAGGTTTTGAGTGAGTTGAATGAGTGTTGGGAAAGTTTCGGGGTAAATGATAAAATTTGTCTATTGGGAGATTTGAATGCAGGAGTAGGAAGGGAGGGGGTGGAAGAATAATAGAACCATTTGGGGTAGGGGAGAGGAATGTTAAATGGAGAAACAGCTAGAGTTGGTGTGTTGAAAGAAGAATGATATGGGGAATACTTGGTTCAAAAGTGAAAATCATAAGTATACATGGAAGAGTGAGACAACGGGGGAGGGCGGTACTGGATTATGTGTGTGTAAATGGAAGGATAGAGGCAGATTACTAGACGTAAATGTATTCAGAGGGGGCGGGGGAGGGGGATATCACTATTTGGTGGTTGCTAGGATAATGGTGGGAGGAGAGGTGATGGTTAGGAAAGGGGGAGAAAAGAGGAGAGTAGAAGTGATAAAGGTGGAAAAATTGGAGGAGACAGAGTGTAAGAGGGAGTTTAGGAGAGGTATGGAGGATAGGTGGAGAGACGTAAGAGGGACGGGAATTGGGGAGGGAGGTGAAGAGGTTCAAAGAGGGCAGTATGTGAAGAGGCTAGAAGGGTATGTGGGGTAAAAAGGGTGTGGATAGGAAAGGGAGTGAATGGTGGAGTGAGGAGGTGAAGGAGGTGGTGAAAAGGAAAAAGGAGGCTTATGTGGAATGGTTGGGAAGTAGGAGAGAGGAAAGCTGGGAGGAATATAGAAGGGTTAGAGTGGAAGCTAAGAGGGCGGTGGAAAGGACGAAGAGAAGAGCAAAAGATGAATGGTGTAGAAAAGTGACTGAAAAAATTTTGAATCGGGAGCAAGATGTTCTGGAAAGAAGTAAATAAAAAAGGAAGAAGAAGGGAGCGATTGGGGGAGAGGATTATGAGGAGATGGGGAGTGGATAAGAGGAGAGGATAGGGTGAGGAAGAGGTGGGGAGTATTTTAGTGGATTATTGAATGAGGTGGTGGGGAGAAAGATTTCCAAGAGTGTGTAAGGATGGGAGGAATTGGGAGGGAGGGGGAGGATGAAATACAATGGAGGAAATTATTAGGGCCTGAATAAAGGAAAAAAGGGAAGTCCGTGGTCTGGATGGTGTGAGAATGGAAATGCTGCAGAAGGGAGGTATAGGGTGGAGATGGCTGCATAGGTTATATAATATATGTTGGAGGAGTGGTGATAACCACAGGATTGGGAGGATGATTGTTTGGTTCCCCTGTATAAGGGGAAAGGATAGGATGGAATGAGGAATTATAGAGGTATGTCTTTTAAGTGTGGTAGGAAAGTGTATGAGAATACTGATTGGAGAGAGTGAGGTTTAACGGAGGGAGAATGGGAAGAACAAGGAGGATTTAGGAGGGGAAGGGGGTGTGGGGACCAAGTGTTTACACTAAAGATGTTTGTGGAGAAAAGTAGAGAGGAAATGGAAAGTGTATGGGTGTTTTTTAGATTTAGAGAAAGATATGATAGAGTGAAGAGGGGGGGAATTGTGGAGGGTGTTGAGGAAAATGAGTGGGGGGTACCAGGTGTGCCAAGTATTAGGCCTTTATAGAATAGTAGAATGTGTGTGAGAGTGTTAGAAGGGGGAGAGTGAGATGTTTGGGTGGTGAGAGGACTGAGGCAGGGTGTGTAATGTCGCCGTGGCTATTCAATTTGCTTTATGGAGAGTGTTTGAAGAGGAATGGTGAGGGAGGGAGGGGTGAATTGATGAATGGGAATGATAGAAGGGAAGTGAACGTGATACTGTTTGCGGACGATACTGTCCTAGTGGCGAAGAACGCGGAAGGGCTGAGGTATTTTGTGAGGGAGTTTGAGAGAATGTGTGGACAAAGGGGGCTTAAAATAAATCCAAGTAAAGAGTTAGTGTTTGAGGAGGAGGAGAGAGAGTGAGGGAGGGTTAGAGTTAGAGTAGGGGGTGAAGTATTGGAAGAAGTAAAGATTTTTAGATATTTAGGATGGATTTGGGTAAGGGGGAGGGATGAAGGAGGAGACAGAACATAGAGTAGGAGAAGGAATGAGAGCTTTGAGTGGTCTGAGAATTATGGAAGGGGGATTATCGTGAAAGCAAGATAAGTAGCTGTTTGAAAAAATTGTTCAGCGGTGTTGTATGGTGTGAAACGGGGTTGAATGTCAGGTCCAGGAAGATGTTGGAAGTATTTGAGATGAAGGGGCTGAGAGCGGTTTGTGAGGTTAGCAGAAGGGAGAGGATTAGAATAGGGTGGTGAGGGAGAGATGTGATTAAGGAATGGGCTGGTGGGAAGAGCGGAGAAGGGAATGTTAAGATGGTATGGGAATCTAGTGAGATGGAGAAACAGAGAGTGGTTAGGAGAGCTTGGGAGAGGCGGAAGGGATAGGAAGGAGAGGAAGGGGGAGACCAAGAAGGAGGTGATGGATGGAATAAAGGAGAGCTGGAGGAGGGAGGGATGAGGGAGTAAGAGGGTAGGGTGTTGGTGAGAGATAGAGTGGGGTGGAGGAGGTGGGTGAGGGCTAGATGAGGGAGGTGTGAGGGAGAGAGGCTGTACGTACCACCACCCCCCCGCTCAAGCGGGAAAAAAAGTGTAGGTAAAATAAATAAATAAATATATATAGTAGCATGAGAAGAGCAAAGAAGTATATATGGTTATTATATATTATATATATATATATATATATATATATATATATATTATTATTATTGGTTATTGGTTATATATATATATATATATATATAGTTATTATTATATATATATATATATTATTATTATTACATTAGGAGTGCGTAAAAGATCCCCATCCGCATCCGCATATGCGGATATCCGCATCATTTTTCACCATCCGCATCCGCAACCGCATCCGCATTAATTTTTGCGGATAGCGGATAGTATTCCTCTATGAATTTGAAACAAAAAGACCACCTATATAACAATATATAAGGGTTATGGGCTGGTTATATAGTTATAGTATATATATATATATGTTGCTGGCTATATGTATATATATAAATATATAGTATATATATATATATATATATATGCTATTATAGCAGAAGATATATATTGTTATATATATTGCTATATATATATATATATATATAAAGAAAGAAGAATGTTATATATATATATATATATTACTAAAGTATAATTTGTAAAGAAAATTTCATCTTTCTTTCATAGCCCAAGGCTTAACCTTATCGGTCAAAATATCGGAGAAAAGGTAATCCCTTTCAGTTCACAGTTAATTACCTTTTCTTAACCACGTGTTTTACAGAGTGTTAAAATTAATGCCTATGTGATGAGATGCTACTAAAGGCAGAAATTTCACCAGCCAATAAAAAGGATCTCACAAACAGACAAGCAATTACCATCTGTTAGCGATCATTGCTGAATCCATGAACGTTCTTTCGGCCTTTAGCAGCGATGAAGAGTCTTGTTCAGAGGTGTCAAAAACACTCTTTCATTGATCGAAGAATATCAAAAGAGAAAGAGTTTGGAATCAGATAAATATCCACTGGTCTTGTGGAATGATAATTGTAAAAGTTTTCCACATCTTGAAGAAGACGTCAGGGAATTCTTAGCATACCCTTCAACATGTGTATTTAGTGAGAGTCTTTCAGTGGTGCAGACCTCATTTATGACGAGAAAGATAGTTGCAAACTCTCCCCTGAAATTGCTTCAGAAGCTTTGTGTTTGAACCATACTCCTGAAAATTAATTTCAAGCATTATCATATAACCTTTTTCCAATTCTAGTGGAGGCTGGAAAGAGGTTTGTGGGTGAAAAAGATTTGTGTCCAAACGTCCTGCACTCTTGTAACACGTGTATATATATATATATATATATATATAGTATATATATGAAGATTATAGAAAGATATATAGCTATAGCATATATATGTTGCTGGCTATTGTTAAGCAGCATATATAATACAGCAGCATATAGTTAGTATATACAGCAGCTGGGCAGCAAGGCTAAGAGAGCGGGTATTGTTGGTATATATATATGTTGCTAAATAGCAACATATATGAAGCTTTGTGGCTAAAACCTAAAACTTAACTATCCGCCATCCGCATTCTGCAATCCGCGGATAGTGATTTTAACTATCCGCATCCGCATCCGGGCATCCGGGCATCTGCATCCGCGGATAGTGAAAATCACTATCCGCTACACCTTAATATATATATATATATATATATATGTTATATACATGAAGGCGCACGAAAACGAAAGCAGCCACGATAAAGTGAAAACGGCTAAACACCCAAACTGATACTGAACGAAGTACACGC
>JABUQX010023121.1:0-25042 GCA_015478945.1 Trachelipus rathkii | reverse complement strand
ATAACATAGCATGCACTCAGAATCCGCGAATATATTGTACAATGGTAAAACCTGACACACCTTACGCACGAATAAACCACAACATTAACAAACTCCCGCGCTTAACAACAGTAAACTACATAACACTTCATACAAACGTAACCTATTTACACTTTTCAAGCATATCTTCTAACATAGCAATGTTAATTTTACATTAACATCAAAATATTTAACAAAATTTAGCATAACCATGTTCAAGCATCATACTGACAACAAATATATTGCTAATGTAACAATTTTTTTTACATCAACTTCGTAATATTTTAACAAAAATTCATCATAACCTCGTCTAAATATCATAATCCCAAACGAATAATTGCAAACATAACAAAGTTTTAACCAAAAATAACATAAAATAAAAAAAAATTTATTTGACATAACATAAAAATAAGTTCCTTTGAATAAAACATCACAGTATGTAATAGTTTACCGATTTTAAAGCAGTAATCAGTAAATCAGTAAATCAAAACCATCCATTCCTGCAGTCCCTACCCATCCACCCGTCAATGATCTATCGATCTATTGATTCAGGTCATATTTTTATCATTTTGGATCAGCAACAGGTAAAGACGTATTATTTAACAAAATTCTTTAACAAAGTGACCAATCTATCAAAGATACCAGCATCTCTCGAACTATGAATTGACACTATCTTCATCAAAGTGTCACATGTCTCGAGTATAACCATCATTTGAACTAGGAATAAACGTAGACATTAGCAAAATTTCGGGCAAACCTGACATTACTCAACAAAACTTAACCTAGACTCACGTTTCTAACACATCAACGTTTGCAACATATACCATTCAAAACCTACCATTTCTTACTAAATCGGTGTTAATTTCACCCTGTCATAGTAATATTTAACATAACGTACCTAACTTACGAATAAACAGGTTTCATTAACCAAGAGTATCTAAAGCAACACACCACCTCCCGAGAGAAAACCCAGGGGGGATGCGCCCCTTGAAAGGGTGTGAATCTTGAGAGGGGGGATCAATTGGCAGTGGGTATTACCTCCTTCGAGGGGTAATGCCCAAGCTTACGCCCAAGCTTAGTAAAAATTTGACCTAATCAATAGATCAATAGATCAATAGATCAATAGATCATGATTGGACAGGAGGGTAGGTTGGGTGGCTTGATTTACTGATTTACTGATTTAGGGTATGTAAAACATGACAATTTTAGTAAAAAATTTGACCTTAATCAATAGATCAATAGATCAATAGATCAATAGATCACAACTGGTCAGGAGGGTGGGTGGATGGTGGCTTGATTTACTGATTTACTGATTTAGGGTATGTAAAACATGACAATTTTAGTACAATTGACCTAATCAATAGATCAATAGATCAATAGATCAATAGATCATGATTACAGGAGGGTAGGTTGGGTGGCTTGATTTACTGATTTTACTGATTTAGGGTATGTGTAAAACATGACAATTTTAGTAAAACAAATTTTGACCTTAATCAATAGATCAATATGATCAATAGATCAATAGATCAATAGATCAATAGATCACAACTGGTCATGAGGGTGGGTGGATGGTGGTTTGATTTACTGATTTACTGCTTTAGACTATGTAAAAAACGTAAATTTGTAAGTTATAAACAAAAAAGAATAAGAAATTTTATTTATTTATTTATTTATTTATTTATTTATTTTTTTTTTCTTGATGGTTCTTGAAACCATTATTTTCGAAATCAACAGACCCAAAACATATAAAAAGACATCAATATTGTATCATTACACAAATTTACTAACTCGGTACCGCACCGGAGCCAGCACCGGTGGAGCTGTCAACTACTCCTCTGTGTCAGATTCCTTCTCCATTCTTTTCCCTTCTTTTTTTTATTCATCTTTCATCCTTCTTTCTTCCTCCTTCTACCCTGTTTTGCACTCTGTGCTTTTCAGTCGGGACCCCTAATGGGGGTCCTAGACAACCCTATACGGGATTTTATAACCATCATATTCGAACTCTACGACCTCGATAACCCATATATGACACCAACATTGTTGTTATACGACTGTTATTAGCTCGGCACTGCGTGGCTCCAGCACCGCTGCCGGAGCCAACTCCTCAGGATTCATCAGCAGCTTTAGAAATTCAACCTGAATCCCTCACCACCAGCCAATTACTTAGCCCGACTTCGATTTTGTGGTCCCCTTTCTGACCCATGGGGACGTAACATCGTCTACGACGAGGTTACCTCCCCCATCTTAACACCCAAATTTTAACCCAATACGATAACTCTAACCCATGTAAATATATATCGAACTCGGAACCGGATGCGAAGAAGAAACCGCGGCGGAAATAATAACAAAAATAAAAAAATAATAATAATACTAATAATAATAAAAAATAAATAATAATACAATAATAATAATAATAATAATAATAATTTAATAATAATAATAATAATAATAATAATAATAATAATAATAATAATAATAATAATAATAATAAATAAAAAATAATAATAATAATAATAATAATAATAATAATAATAATAAATAACAATAATAATAATAATAATAATAATAATAATAATAATAATAAAATAATGGAAATACACAATAATAATAATAATAAAAAAATGAAGGAGCCGGGAAATGGATGGAGTTTGGAAATGGAAATGGAATGGAAATGGAGCTGGAAATGGGGGAACAAAAGGAATGGAAGGTGATCTGCTCTCTCGAGAAACGAATCTTCGACGTGCAATAATAATAATAATAATGCGTATGTGTATGCGCACGCACCATGCGCATACCAAAAAATAATTACGAAATAACATGAAAAATCAATTAACTTATCTCAGTGTCCTTATCAGCTACGCTGATAAGAACACTCAGAGCTCGTATTCCAAATGTGGTCTTTGAGAGTGTCCTATTACTACTATTTTTATATATATATATATATATATATATATATATATATATATATATATATATATATATATATATATATATATATATATATATATATATATATAAATATATATATATATATATAACATTATTTTTACCGTTTTTTTAAATTATTTTGGTAAATACCGATGTTCATCTATTAAAAAGTAATTATGGTTCAGGTAAATAAGATTAAAAATGGCAAGAAAGTTTTTAAACAATAAATAACAAATCAATATACATCAACTAAATTTATATAATAAAATTAAATACTATTATACAGTCAAACCAGTTGTACAATATCAAAATCTTTAATTTTTCCTAATAATGGATCTCCATTTTTAATATAAAAATAATCTGGTTCTTCACTCACTCCAATTAAAGTGTATCCAACATTGCTCATAAACCTCTTAAGCTCTTCACTCTGCAAACCTCTCGTTCTATTTGCTAAATACTCAACAGCAATCACTCTTACAGGAATTTTATGGAAAGGAAAGAGTTGAAGAACTTCAAGTTCTCCTCCTTGAATGTCTAAACTTAGAAAATCTACAACAGATTTATTTAAAGCGTATAAGAGGGACTCTAATGGAAAACACTGGACGGTGCTGTAGACATCGTAGTGTTTTTGAGGAGCAACTATTTCGACACCTTTGTGTGTGAGTTCTTGTAAGACTTCGCGAAAACCAGTCGAAGGAACTGTCAATTTTGTATTGCTGTTTAATATATATATATATATATATATATATATATATATATATATATATATATATATATATATATATATATATATATAGTATATATATATATATATATATATATATATATCTAGAGAGAAATATATATATATATATATATATATAAATAAATAAATAAATAAATAAATAAATAAATAAATAAATAAATAAATAAATAAATAAATAAATAAATAAATAAATAAATAAATAAATAAATAAATAAATAATAAATATATATATATAGAGATATATATATATATATATATATATATATATATATATATATAATATATATATATATATATATATATATATATATATATATATATATATATATATATATATATATATATATATATATATATATATATATATATATATATATATATAGTGGCGTATTTTGGGGGGGGGCGATGGCCCCGAAATTTTCTAGACACTAAAAAAATTTTAAGTCTCATATCCGTTAATAATATAAAGTGCAGAAGTTAAATTAATTTTGTATAATTCGTCGCTGACAAATCTCGTAAGTCCATTAGTTAAAACTAAACTTGAAACCATCAGAGAAAATGCAGCATTAGAATTTCAGCTGATTATTTTAAGAATGTGTAAGTGCATCTGAATCTAAACTGAGTATTGAAATTGTTGTACTAAGAATTAACAAATTCCAAAAAATACAGACCTAACATTCCTCCTACTTCCAACCCATAGACTTATTACACATCCATTTTATACCATTTTGAAGATTTAATATCAGCATTAGGGAGAGAAGTTTTTAATATCTTCCATGCAATTTGTCATACCGAACGGGTGTAATGTGCCATAAGAGAAGAAGACAAAAGATTGTGTAATATTTTACAAGGAAGATCTCGAAAGCCCAAATGAAGATTTAGTAAAAGCAGAATGGGATTTATGGAAGCTGAAATGGCATCACAACACAGGTCGCCCAATAGATGGACTAGTTTCTGTTCGCAGTCACAATTTCCAAATATTTACATCTGTTGCAAATACTGGCAATTTTACCCGTTTTTCATGCTTCAGTAGAAAGAAGCTGTTCAACATAAGACTTCTGAAACCTACTGAGAAATACTATTGGGGATGAAAGACTTATTGGACTTGCTCTCCTCTACATACATCGAAATATTGAAATAAAATTGAAGATGTTATCTCTGACGCGATCAAATTTAACAATTTGGGTAGGAGAGTCTTAGTAATTCATATCACTTCTTCCGATTTTTTTCTTAGGAATTTAATATTTTATCCTCAATTTTATATAATATTAGAGTATATATATATATATATATATATATATATATATATATATATAATATATATATATATATATATATATATATATATATATATATATATATATATATATATATATATATAGTAAGAGTGAGAAGAACGATTTTTTTGCTTCTGTCTCTCGAAAAAATTTCTGATAATGTTAACTGTATATATATATATATATATATATATATATAGCATATATGAAAACCATATATGAGAGTGAGATAAGAGATAGCGCAGAGAAAGAGAGAGTATATAGAGATTTTTTTTATATATATATATATATATATATATATATATATATATATATATATATATATATATATATATATATATATAAACTTTGTTTCTTTTTTTCTGAGTTTTAATTTATAAATGAATAAGAAAACCCAGAATACGAAGTTCATTTTTTATTATTACAGGCCGACGTTTCGGAAATATCCTTTTCCATTTTCAAGGCTAAAAAAGTAAAAACACTAAAAATAGTTAAGATTTAAACATTTAAAATACTTTCAGATTTATAAAATTAAAATAAATTTAAATTTGAATTTACAAAGAGCTAAAAAAATATTTACACCAATAAAATAAATAAACAAATAATTACCTTGTCTACATAGTGGAACACTCAAGACTGAACAGATTTAAAAAAAAATGACAAAATTATTAATGACAATGGTTGGTTAGTTAATTTTAATTATTTGATCAAGCTATATATAAAGGGACTGAAGAAGCATCACTATTCAAAGTAGGATGGATTTGTTTTATGAATAAAGACTCTGAAATTAACAAACTTTCTCTCGTACCAAACTGCCCTAAAATTTTAAAATCACTATACCTAACTTTATATTTACAAGACAAAGAATGATGTCTAATAGAGGAGTGCTCCTTAGAAGACAACTCCACACCAGTTCTATGGCTAACACCCCTGTGACCGTCAATGCGAACTCTTAGCATACGTTCAGTACAACCGACGTACTTTCCCAAATTACATTTGGGACAATTATATAAATAAACAACATTAGAACGCATTAACGGCTCAGTGGTGTCCTTAAAAGGGAAAAAACTACCAATTGTTAACGGATTCTTAAAAACAATATTAATATTTAAGAAAGTAAAATGTCTACTTACTATAGCTCGAATTTTGTCATTAAAAACACCAGATTTGTTACCAAGAAAAGGAAAGGAAACTTAAAAGTCACATTTTGGAGCACAAGACACAGGACTACGTGGAGAAAAAATATTAAACAGATAATCTTTAAGTGTTATTAAAAATACATTAATACTTTTTAAAAAAAAGTCCATATTAAAGTCTTCCAAGAATTTAATTTAAAACTACGACTACAACAGCTAAAAAAAAATCATACCTTGCCCTGAAAAGGTTTTCTTCCTGAAAACCCGAGTTGTATAAACCGAGCCACATCTATTAATTAAAACATCAAGAAATGACAAATTATTGTTTGCTTCCGTTTTCATTGTAAATTTTATGTCATTATGGAAATTATTAATAAAATCTAAAAACATCCTTGCATGTCCCATCTCCTTAAAAATAACAAAAGTATCGAACATACACTGAGGAACTCTTTTGAATTTTGCAAGCAGATTACGGGTATTAATACGGGTGGTTTTATGGTTAGTTTTGATGTTGCATCTCTTTTTACAAATGTTCCCTTACAAGAGACTTTAGATATTATTTTGAGCAGAATTTTTATTAATCCTAATGATAAATTTCCCTCGTTTGACAGGGCCTCTTTTCGTAAGTTTTTAGAGCTCTCAGTTTTGGATACTTATATACTTTTTAATGCTTAGAGTATCTATAATCTCCAAACTTTAATGCTCTGTAACAAGCAGTAGGCTCACATCCAAGTCATTAAAAGGTATTTTTTTTATAATATATATATATTTTTTTAAACATCATTTAAGTTCCGCGAAATTTTTGATCTAACGTAGTGGTTCCGTGGGTATGAAAAGCTTTGGGAAACCCTAGCGTAAACTCACAAACAACACTTCTTTGGGGCCCCTGCTTCCCTAGAAAAGAATGTAGGATATATATATATATATATATATATATAGATCATATATATATATATATATATATATATATATATATATATATATATATATATATATATATATATATATATATATATATATATATATATATATATATATATCTGGTGGTATAAATCTTAAAACTTTGAAGATGCTAATTTCTTACATGGATATATGGATATATGTAAATATATTATGCGTATGGATGCATGTATATATATATATATATGTATATATGGGTGTATAGTTAGTATATATATATATATACATATATACATATATATATATATATACCTTATTGGAGGGGCCACACCGCCTCCAGAAAACCGGCCACTGCTCTTGGGCGGTTCCACAGGTCGAGAAGAGAAGTTACAGCGAAGGTGGTATGGGGGGCGTCGAGGGCGGGGCACTCCGAAGGAAGTGCTCCATTGTGTCCTGGGATATACGACATCTAGTGCAGATGGGGGAAATAACGTTTTCAAGTTTGAATCTGAATTTATATTGCAAAAGATTTGGGTGGTGACCTGATCTGCTTCGTGCGACGCCACATTGGTCTCTTTGGGACAGTGATTCTTCTGTAGGGGAGATGTTTGGGATGGGGTGTTTAGTAGATTGTTATTGGGGCGATTTTGTAAATATGTTAGTTAATTGTGTATGGATGTGAGTGAGCCAAGACCTATTTGGGGGTGGAGGGGGATGTTGTTGTAGATGTCATTATAAAGTTTGGGATTTTAGTAAATGTGGGGGGGGTTGGAGAGTATTTGGTGGCATGGATGGGTTGGATTGAGTGTTTTCTGGAAAATTGTGTCCCTACCATCTTCAAGTGGGTAGGGATGGGAAGGATGTGTGTCTCGTCATGTAAATGCTGGATGGGGGCTGTTTTAGTACATCCAGTGATTATTCTAAGTGGCAGTGTTTTTTTGTAACTTGTAATTTGCTTCTGCTGGATTGTGATAGTGCTAAACCATGCGGGGAGCAGAAGCTTATTTGTTCTAAGGAGCTGCTTGTAGATTGTGGTAAGGGTGTGTTTCTTGTCGCTGAAGTTGTGTTGGGAGAAGGTCGGAGGGTGCTTAATTTCCGTTGGGTTGAGGAAGTAATGGTCGACGGAAGGGGGGGGGGAGAAAGTCATATGTGTGTCAAGTCGTAAGTGAGTCCTAATATTTTGGGGTTTTGGTTTAGGGAGTGGGGTTGTTGTTCAAGTAGACTATTGGGTGGAATGTGGATTGGTGGTGGTCTGTGGTTAGGAGGGTGATGGAGATCAAGGGGAAGCCGTCATTCTATTGCGAGCTTCTAATAATTGTAGGTATTCTTGAGTGTGTTGGGTGGCTGTATTTACAAATGGATGTCGGGGAAATGAGACTGATGTCGTCTGCGTAAGTAATTAGTTTGGTGGATTAGGGTAGGGGTGGGCAAATCTGCTGTAAAGAGATTGAAGAGGAAGGAGAGAATGGTGCCCTGTGGTACGCCGTTTTGTAGTTTAATGGAGTGTGAGAGGGTGTTTTTATGGAGGACTTTGGTGTATCGATTGGTGAGGAAGTTTGAGAGCCACTTTTTATCGTTGTTTATAAGGATGTATGTTGGGACAGTGTCAAAGGCTTTGTTAATGTCGATGGC
Organism: Trachelipus rathkii; assembly: GCA_015478945.1. NCBI lineage: Eukaryota > Metazoa > Arthropoda > Malacostraca > Isopoda > Trachelipodidae > Trachelipus > Trachelipus rathkii. The sequence goes on along the minus strand of JABUQX010023121.1, from coordinate 16,406 downwards.
TGTGAGTATGGATCTGTGTGATGGGGATTGATTGAAGCCATTAATGATGTGTTGTGTGATGGAGGTGAGGGCTGTTGTTGTTGAATGATTGAAGTTCTTTAAATCTGTGTTGGAATTCTGGGAGGGTGATGTGGGGGATATTTTGTTTAATATTAGTTTCTCCAGCAGTTTCGCTGATGGTGGAGAGAAGAGAGATTGGGCGATAGGAGGATGGGGAATTGTGGTCTCTTTTTGGCTCTTCAGTTTGGGATAATGAATGTTTGTTTCCCAGATTTGGGTATATAATTGAGTTTCCAGATTTGTTAAAAATTTCTGTGATGAGGAGAATTGCTTTTCCTCCTAGGTGTTTCAGGTGGAAGTTTGAGATTAAGTCTGGTCCTGTTGCTGGTGAATTTTTAAGGGTTTTGATTGTCTCTGATATCATGTTGGTTGTAAAAGGAGGTGGAGGGTTGTGATCTGAGGGAAGTTTTTTGAGTTTTTTTTTTTAACCTATTAATGGGGTGAGTTGGTTTACGGGAGATATTAGCGTAGTGTTTTGCGAGGCTGTCTGCTTGTTGTTTTGAAGAAGGGAGGGAGTTGTCGGGCAAGGATGGGGATTCGTGTGAGGGAGGGGGGGTTGTTTTGCGAATTGTTTAGTTTTTGATAACCTGCCAGGTTTTCTTATTATCTATGCGTGAGATGTTGCTTTGTAGGTATTCTGTAAACTTGTTAGTGGTGTTGGTGGTTATGAGATTAGAGATCTGAGTGTTTAGGTTAGTTATTTGGTTAGTGGTTAATGTGGTGTATGGTCGGAGTTTTCGGAGGGAGTTTCTTTGTTTAATAAGTTGACTGATTTCGGGGATAGTTTGGGATTGTAGGATTTTCTGTGACCCTTAGGTATGTAGAGATTGGCTGATTTGATGATTGTGTTGTTTAAATGAATGATGGAGGTGTTTAAAGATGTTATGTCATGTATTGGTGTAGGGTTTAAATGGGATTCGATATGGTTAGTAAATTCTGTCCAGTTAGCTTTTTTGTAGTTAGTGTATGTGGTGGTCTTTTTTTTTTGAGTTTGGTGGGGGGAGGCCAGAGATATGAGGATAGGGAGATGATCTGATTGTAGGTCGGTGGTTGTGTCCCAGGTTAGTCTGTGATGTAGGGAGGGGGAACAAAATGTGACGTCTGGTGAGGTGGGGGATTGGTTGGCTTGGGGAGGGATTCTGATTGGGAGTTATATATATATATGATATATATATATATATATATATATATATATATATATATATATATATATATATATATAGTATATATATATATATATATATATATATATATATATATATATATATATATATATATAGTGCAGGCAGCAGGGAGAGAATACGAAACAAAATGTGCTGATCTTAGGATATGGTGTAGTAGCTAAGCAAGATTTTGACATCCAAGCTTTTCTATTTTTATGAGCTAAACCAATGAAATTGACTGCATCAGGTTCAATGAGAAGCCCCGTCCACCCTTTAACTTTTTCAAGCCATAGAGTATTTGAAATAAGCTCTCCATCAAGTGCTCCAGCTTCCACAAAAAATCCTGGAGGTTCATCTTCAAATAACGTCTCAAGTTTTGAATGAATAAATTTCCATGTCAGTGATTTGACATAATGTAATTTGTACATGCTTCTCGAACTAAGATTGTAGTTAAGATTAGAGGGAGGGATTAAAAACTGAGTCTTAATCAGATCAATGAGCTCTTTGTCATCTGGGTTTAAGGGTCCTTTTGCTCTCTCAATCACAGAATTTTTCCTAATTACTTCTTTCACATCTTCATTCTGAAAATTCGGTGTTTATTAACAGCATATATATATATATATATATATATATATATATATATATATATATATATATATATATATATATATATATATATATATATATATATATATATATATATATATATATATATATATATATCACTAAAACCATTTTTTGGAAAAAAATATAATTTGTTGAAGAAAAATTTATTGAAAGGAGCCGGCTTTCTCTTGAGGTTCTGACTCCTGCTCCAACTCCGACTCTGACTCCAATCCCAGATCCACGCTCCTTGCTGTGAGAACTTTATGTGGCTCTATAAGAAAATATATGAATATTTGTATATGAATAATCGGAATACTGTTTCTTCTATTTGGTACTTTTATTACTTCCTTTGAAATATATTAAAAAGTTTGAAAACTTTTTTGTATGTGAATGGAAATAGCAAAAATGTCACTAAATTCTGTCATTTATACATGTTTAAATAATGATTTTGTTAATGTCTTCCTATTTTATTAAGAGTAATGTAATACCAAGGAAATGAATGTCATTTTGAAAATATATTTTTAAAGAATTTCATTTTCATTTCTTTGAAAAAGGTAAATGCACAATTTTTAGGTTTCCTTAGCGTTAGTCTTTGTCGCTTGCATAATTTCACTACAGTATATGACTTCTAGAGATCTAGGCCATCTACATTGAGTTAAGACTGCGTAATTTGATCTCGGACTTTGTTTTTGACGAAAAGTTGACTTTGGCAGCTTTAGGATCATGAAGTGTTGGTCTATTTGATAAATTGTTTGACTACATGATGTGTTTGATTTTAGATTATGATTCCTCGAAAAGGTTCGTATCCTGAGGCTTTAAAGAGAAGGTTACTTCTCACTCATTAGATGGAGCTGTGAAATGACTAAGAGAGGAGGCAAGATATCAATTGGCAATACAAGATAACAAAGGTATAAGATGGGATAAAAAAAAGTATGGTAATTAACTAGGAATCGAAGGGAGGGTAGTTATATTTTTCTTCTTCTAAAAGTCAGCGATATGTTATACTTTAAAGCAACGATCAATAGTACAATTTATAGTGTGATAAGAAGCTAGTACCAAATGATGGACAGGGAAGATGATAGACAGGCTTAATGGTAGACATTTGTTAAAAAGAATCTGGTTATTATTTAGTTTCTCTAACGAATCCAACAAAACTTAACCTAACCTAACCTAACCTAACCTAACCTAACCTAACCTAACCTAACCCAACCCAACCCGAACCCAACCCAACCAACCAACCCAATCCACAACCTCAACCCAAGCCGCAAGCCCCAACCCAACCCAACCCAACCCAACCCAACCCAACCCAACCCAACCTAACCTAACCTAACCTAACCTAACCTAACCTAACCTAACCTAACCTAACCTAACCTAACGGCCTGCGGCGGCCTGGTACGGCGAATTTTTTGAATAGTTGTCGACCCATTTTTTCCTGATTGACCATTTGGCATAGTCCCCTGTTGATAATCTCTACTATTTAGGAAGTAAATCATATGGGAATAAATAACCCGTAAAAAACTAGATTAGAAAATACACTACGAACTCGATAAACCAGGTACAACATCGTCATTAAATATAGTGTTGAATAGTTTTGTCTTATCAGAGCCTTTACTACTATTATTTATTTTGCTTTTCAAGCTACAGCATAGTTGGGTTACTTGGGTAGAATCGTAGATAACTATTTTCCCTCCAAGACAAAGCTATCTGAAAAAAAGATAATAAAAATTTAAGTTATATAAATATGACATATAGTGACCACACCATTTGAGAGTTTTTCATTCTTAACAAGAAAATTTCTAGAGTTGTATTAAATATTTCCCTTCTTATAAGACAAAGTGATAGACCTTTTTTATGCTGTAAGGTCCTACACTAGCTATACTTTCCAGAATGTATCCCTCTAAATATTCATTCGAATAGGATTTTTATGTTACATATCTTTTATGATATATCATTTACACATTAAAATTTTGAAAAATAAGACTTAATATGTTATCCCATTAACATAATCCATTTTCAGGTATTTATTCGATACATATTATTTACCTCAAAAAATATTTTTATAGGTATAAGAAACCTACTTTACTACAAGTAAAGGTGTAAACTCTTATAAATGCGGTTGTTGAGGAAAGACATTTGTTGCAGCAGAAACGTATTAGTTTCGCCTTTCTTTTTATCACCGAGTTTAATAGAATCGTCAGGCCTGCAGAGCACAAAATGAGTCAATAGAAAATGAGTCGACAGGAAAAAGGGAGGTCGAAACTAACATCCAAAAAAATAATTTCCTGGCAACCCGCCGCAAACAGTTATTATTGTAGAAATTGTAACAACTAGATATTCCAGATTCTTATTTTTTTTTTTTTTTTTTTTTTTTTTGTTGTTCTTTATTATTACAAATGTACACCATTTGTCAGTAACCTTGTATTTGCATTTTTTCTTTCTTGATATTTATCTTTGCAAAGAGATTCACAAACATATGATTTTCAGAAAACATTGTGTTTATATGTTTGCATTCTAATCTAAGGAGATATCACTAAGTCTGCGAAAATGCTCGTTGTCGCATTACTTTTTTTTTACGCCAATCTGACGGCATCGACGTGCTTGCGACCGTTATATCCTATTATTAGGGTGAGATAGACAGCTTTATTAATTGTTTAGGTGTAATTACGATAGCTTCAAGTTGTATTAAACTTATACCGCTGATACTTGCAATATATAAATCTGGATTACCTTCCGTAGTAAGGGGTCCACAACATAGCAGCGCAGACTGACACCATCCGGAAGTTGCACCGAATGTCTGCAAATGTTGCAAAGCGAACATGTTGCCAACCATTGGTTCTTCTGCAAGGCTTGGACGTGTCCAAGTTGGTTTTTTAAGGTCGGTTGAGAACGAAAGTATTAGGTCTGGAAGACGAGCTTTCCGAGGTTCTGAGCCTGAACTGAAGGATTTTTAGCCCCAGAAGTGGGCGGAGCCCCCAACGGCTTGTGTCCAAGCAGCAGCGGAGCGGCGCATCCCGAGTAGGCGAGAGAGAGGAGTAAGAGAAAGCTGAGGTGAAGGGGCGCAATTTTGGGTTCCTAGAAGGGGTTCTATAAAATGATTCGGTGACGATCAGTTTTGATGGTCTCCAATCGATTAGCCTATCATGGATCGTATCTACCACCTAAATTCGAGTTGTTTAAAGTCGTCTGTTCATATGTTGCTCTGGTTGGCCATTTAGCAATGAGAAAGAGCAATTCGAAAGAAAAATAATTACCAATAATTAAACATTCAGATTAATCGTCATAAGTAGTTAGGCGGACAGCGTTCCAAAGACCCACAATTTGGAACTACGAGTTACTGAGTGTCCTTTCAGCGTAGCATGATTAAAGGCATGTGCTTTTTGAATAAGTCTATTTTGAAACTGTCATGTTATTCGTATTATATTTTATTATTTACGCGCGCTGCGCATTACAACAATACACATACAATCCTTTTTATAATGAAGGAATAATGAAGCTAATCGGTCGTGAATACTTGTATATGTCATTGTGCGGTGATAAACTAGCATCCCACGCGCAGTTTTGGTGACCCTACGGTCACCTCCAAGGGGTGCTGCCCCCTTAGCAGTCAAGGTCAAATTCGTCCTGAAAGTCCTGTTAGGCTTAACGTATAGGAGTGAAATTTGGATGTGAGTTATTATATGGAGGACGCAATCTCGTCGGAGCGAGATTACGTTCACTCTGCGGTCCCCCCCCTGGAAGGGGGGACGTAGCCCCCAAAAAATTAAAAATGATCGTAGCAGACATGAATACTGGAGGCTGGGTTGAGGAGTCGGAGTCTGAGACGCGAATGGGAGTCGGGATTCGGTTTCTGAGTCCGGGGACCCACGGAGTGGGGTCCCCAGTTTGAAAAAAGAAGAGAAGAAATGCATGGAATAGCAAAACAGAGGAAGAAGAAGAAAGAAGAAGAAAGGAAGAAGGAAGGAGGCAAAAGGAGCGAAGTGAAGGAGGAGGCCACAAAGGAAGAAAGGAAGAAAAGACATGAAGGAAATGAGAAGGATTCAGCAGGTTGATCGTGGCAACAGTGGCGAGGAAAGCCACTGCAAGGTGCACGAACATAGTTAAACATTACATTTAATAATACAAGGCATCAATTACTGTTTACATAAGCTGCATCTGTTCTAACATGTACATGTCGGATATATTTGTCAATCGCATCTTAGCAAAGATAACTTTTTATTGTCTAATGATGAAGCTAACATTTATATTTCAAATCTCATTTTCTTTTTATAAACGTTGACTAATATAATTTTTTTCCTTAAGTTGAAACATACATATACTGTTTATTATAAGTTTTTTTTATAAGTTTTTATTTTACATTTTTATACTTTGTGTTTAATATTTATTATTTTTAATTTTTTATTTTTTATTTTTTATTTTAAATTGATTTTCTAACTTTATTTTTATAAGTTGCATTTTTAAATTTATACTTTGTGTTTATTGTTTTTTTTTTTTTTAATGTGTGTTTAATTTTTTATTATTTTCCATAACTTATTTTAATATATAAGTTGTTTATTTCTAGGATTATATAACTTGTGTTTAATTTTTTATATGAAGTTTTTATTGATGTTAAATATAATTTGTGTTTATTTGCTTGTATTTTCAATTTTTATTTTTTAATAATTTGATATTTAAATTATTTCTACTTTATTTTTATATAAGGTGTTATTTAATACAATTTATACTATTTGTGTTAATCTATTTTATGTTTTAATTTTTTTAATTTCTATATTTTTATTTTAAAAAAAACAAAAAAATTTATTTCTTTAAAAAACTTTTTAGTTATTAAATAAAGTTCTTTAAGTGGTTTTGTTTCTATTAACTTACAATTTAACGTTTTTACATACCTAAGCAGTAAATCACTAACAATCAAAACACATATCCAATCCTCCCTCCAGTCCATCTTGATGATCTATTTACTCTATTGATAAGGTCAAATTTTTTTACTAAAAAATGATATCGTAATTTACATACCACAAATTAATTACAGATAAATCCAGTAATCAAACCACCATACAACCACCCTTACTGACCAGTTGTGATCTATTGACTCTATACCTGATCCTAATTGATCTTACTTGATCTAATTGAAATTAGGTTCAAAATTTTTACTAACAAACATTCGTAACAGTAATTTACATTACCCTAAAGACAGTAATCACTAAATCAACGCACACACCTATTCCACTCCCTCATGATCAGTATTGTGATCTACGGATTCTATACTACTTGATCCTATTGATAACTATGATCTATTGAATTAAGTCAAATTAAATTACTTAAAAAATTAGAAACCAATCAAGAATACCCTAAAAGCAAGTAAGATCATTAAATAAAAACACTATCCAACCTCCCTCCTTACCATCTGTTGATCTATTGATCTAATTGATCTATTGATCTAATATGATACTAAGCATATATCTATGTGATTATGATAGGTCCAAATATTTTTACTAAAATACATGTAACCGTTCTTACAAATACCCTACAGCAGTAATCACTAAATCAAACCACCATCACTCCCACCATCCAACCACCCTCCAGTCAGTTGTAGATCTATTTAATCTATTGACTCTTATTGATTCAAAGTCACATTATCGAGTATCATTTTGATAAACTAACATAAAAACAAATTCTTTATGCACTGAATCAACCAATATATAGCTAAACGTAACAAAGTCTTCACGATAATAAAGATAACTTAGCATTCATCTAGAAACTAAGAAAATTATGTAAAAAGACAACTAAAACACCTATAAGCACGAGTATCATTTTGGGATAAACAATTAACAAAGTTCCACACTAATAACAGCAGTGCAACGTAAACTTAAACATGCATACAGAAGAACGTAACCTATTCCAACAACCCTTTTCTAAATATCAATGACTAATTCTTACCATTAACATAGAACATTTCACAAAAAAATTTCCACAACCATGTGTAATAACATACTGGATCATTGAATTTATAACTCCTTAATCGTACAAGTGTTTTGACATTTAAATAAGCAATCACATTAAGCAATCAAAATACTGAACTAACGAAAAATAATGATACAGCGACAAACCCTGACAAACCATTAAACCATGAATAAAGCAGTTCAACGAGTTAACAAAAGTTCTCACTATTAACAACAGTAAAAGTAACTAACATTACATCCAAAACGTAACCTAAGTCACACTATTATTTTGTCTTATCAAAAGCATATAAAAACACCACTTACTGAAGACACAAAAACACAGCACACACACACACACACACCACAAACACACACACACAACACAACACACACAAACACACACACACACACACACACACACACACCACAACACACACACACCACACACCACACACACACACAAAAGAACACTGAAAAATTTTTTTACGTTATAAACATGAAAGAATAATAAATGTTTTAGTATAAAACAAAAACTTTTGGATCAATTTAAAATAAAAAAAAATAAAAAAAAAATAGAAAAAAAAAAATAAAAATAAAAAATAAAAATTAAACACAAAAAAATAAAAGGCTATAATACAACATAAAATAAATTAACAAAAACAAAAGTTATAAAAAAAAAAAAACAAAAAAAAAAAAGCTTAAAAATTAAAATAATAAAACAAACTAAAAATAAATTAATACAACAAAAGTAAAATTAAAAAAAAAACAAACCAACAAAAAAACAAAATAAAAAAAATTAAAAAAAAAAAAATTAAACCAAAAATTACTAAAAATAAATAAAAGTTAGTTAAATTAAAAATCTTATGTCAAAATATAAAAAAAAAAAATAAAAAATAGACCAACTCAATGAAACTTCCGATTATTCAATCAACTTATAATAAAAAACAAAAGTATATAAACAAAAAAAAAAATTAAAAAAGTTAAAAAATTAAAATAAAAAAAAAATTAAAGCAAATAAACACAAAAATAAATAAAAAACAAAGAAAAATGTTAATTTAAAAATAAAAAATTATAATAAAAAAAAAAAAAAAAAAAATTTAAAAATTTAAATAAAAAAAATAATAAACAAGCAAAAAATTTACCATACAGTCCGACAAGTCTAAATAAAATCTGGCATTTGCTCATTTAAATAATAAAAAAAAACTTAATACCAAAGTATAAATGCAAAATAAACTTACAAAAAAAATAATGAAGTTAGAAAAAAATGGAGTAAAAATGAATAATCAAAAAAAATACATGCAAAAAAAAAAAACAATACAAAAAATAAATAAAAAATATAAAAAAATAAAGCTAGAAGTTGGAAAATAAATTTTAATAGAAAAATAAAAAATAAAAATATAAAAATAAGAAAAATTTAAACACAAAGTATAACCTGTATAGAAAACTGTATAAAAATAGTAAACAGTATATGCATGTTTCACACTTAAGGAAAAAAAAATTATATTAAGCTTAACGTTTATAAAAGAAAATGAGATTTGAAAATATAAAATATGTTTAGTCTTCATCAACATTTAGAAAAACGGTTTATCTTTTCCAAAATGCAATGCAATTGACGATAAGTACATGTTAGAACAGAATCATCGTATCCTAACCTAACTACTGTAATGAACTAAGAATAAAAGACACAATCACACATACACATCACACATATTTTAACACTAATTACACCACATGACCCACAACACACACACTACATTTCAAAATCAAAGTCAACAAAGAATACTATGCAAACGTAACAAAAGTTTTCACATTACAATACGCTATGGTTTTCAGTTTTCACTAAAATTATGTAGATTTTATTTTAGATATCCTTACGTACCTTAAGCACGGAATAAAACTGAAAACCCACTAACAATTAACAAGAACGTTCCACACTTAAGACAAGCAGCAAAAAGTAACACACAGACTATACAAAAAACAGTAAAAAAAAAAAACCTATTATACAATTTTATCAAGAACTGTCCTTTTAACATATCATGGGTATTTTACATTAACAATAGTAAACATATTAACAAAGTTTTATCTTAATTAGACAACCTACAATCTTCATCCAAACGCTGTCATCAGTTATCGAGATAATAAACCCATCATAATTGACAAATATGAATAAAACGTAGACATATAGCAAAAGTCTAGCGGCAACCTAAACATTCCCTCAACCAAAAAACTCATAACCTAGGCTCCGTTTCTCAACACAGTCATATCTCAGCCTAATAACACAGTAATAATCTTACAAAACTCATCATCATCATTTCTCTACAAAATCAGTGTATCTTCCACCATTGTACCATGGAAACATTCGTAAGATAACGTACCGTAAACTTACGAAGTAAACAGTTAATTGTCCAAGCGTTTTTTTAAAGAAAAAATAATTACTTCCGATGAGAAAACCACAGAGGGGATGCGAACCAATTGAAAGGATGTGCAATCCTGCAGAGGGGGGATCACCACACGAAAAAAGGGTGTAAGCGGGCTTTAAGGCCTCAGCCTTCGGCGAATGAGGCCTTTTACCCCTCCATTCGGAAGGGGTAAAAAGACCAACGCTACTACACACCCTCATCTCGGAGGTGATCCCCCCCGCAGGAATTACATCCTATTCAATGGGCGGCCTCCCCTGGGATTTTCTCATAGGAAAGGTAATTTTGTCCAAAATGTTGCTTTAGAATTACTCATATGGTTAAATGAAAACCCTGTTTATTTCGTTAAAGTTAGGTACGTTATGGTTAAATATTACTTACTGACATAGTGAGAAATAAAAACAAATGACTTTGTTAGAGAAATGATAAGCAAGATTTATGTACAGATATTACCTAGTAACGCTAACATGACTGAGATGTGTTTAGAAACGGGAGCCTAGAGTTAAAAGTGTTTGATTGAACAGAATAATGTTACGGTTCTCTGCCCAAATAACTAATTCTGCTAATGATCTAACGATTAAAATATTAACTATTGTCCAAGATGATGTCCCTAATACTTCGAAACGAGTGGACACCTTGATGGAGATAGTGTCAATATAGAAATAAACTTATAGTTAAAATGCCAGCCAATTGACTATGGATTAATGAAAAGTTAACATTGATATGTTAAAGACATGCTTGAAAAAATTGTAAATAGGTTACGCTTCTTCTTATCGCTTCGATCGCTTAGATTACTTTAGCATGAATGTCACAGAAATATGTAGAACCTTTTGTTAATCGTATAGAGTTTATCCGTGCTCTAAGGTGCTTTAGGTTTGTCGTGTGTACATTATCATTTTTAGTTCAAGGTGATTGCATATAGTTCAGCTTTCATTAATGTGGAAAACTTTATTATGTACTCCAACAATAAATAATACCAATAAATATGTAAGTGTTATATTGTGTAAAAAAATATGATGTATGTGGTATGATGTGATTACTGTGTGTATGTGCTATATGTGTGTGAGTACTGTGTGAGATGTGTCATTTAATTCTAGATTCATATACAACTATGATCAACATAAACTGAGTTCTGTTCTAAATCATGTACATAATCGTCAATTTTGCATTGCATCTGCAAAGATAAACCGATTTTTCTAAATGCGTTAAACACACAATCTATATATTCATATCTCATTTATCTTTTTATAAACGTTAGCTAAATATAATTTTTTTTTTACCTAAAGGAAAACATGCATATACTGTTTACTATTTTTTATAAGTTTTTAATTTTAAACTTTTATACTTTGTGTTATACTTTTTATTACTTTTAATTATTAATTTATTATTTTTCTATTTAAATTAGTTTTTAACTTTATATTTTTATTTTGTTATTTTTTCAATTTATTTTTCATTTCTTTTTTTTTCATTTTATATTTTAGTTTTGATTATTTATATTAAAGTTATTTTCCCGAAATTGTTTTTTATTTTTGGAGATTTCAAAAATTCATATAATGTAGTGCTTAAGCAAATGTTTAAATATTTTATTTAATCAGTTTATTTATTTTTTTTAATTATTTTAATTTTCTAACTAATTACTTTTACATTATACTTTGTTTAATTTTTTACTTTAATTTTTTAATTTTGGATGTAGTTTTTTTATTCTCTATTTTTTCATAAAAATTTCATGTTTTTTATATATTTTTCGCTTTATTTACTTAACATTTTATTTAATTTATATTTAATTATTTAATTTTTTAATATAATATTTTTTATGTTCATAACTTTGTTTATTTATATAAGTTTATTTTCTACATTTATTGCTTCTTTTTCTTGGGGTTTAATTTTTTTTTATTTTAAATTTTATTTATTTTTTAATTTTTTTAATTCTTTTAATTACTAACTTTATTTTACATTTATAGTATTGATTTAATTTTTTATTTTAATTTTTTAATTTTTTTTTTTGTTTTTTATTTTTTTAATTTTAATTTTTATATTAATAAATTTTATTTGTTTATTATATTTTTAATTATAACTTTTAATTTTTTTTATTTTTTAATCTATAATCCTTTGTTTCTATTAAAGAAAAATTGAGCATTACTTTATATTACTTTGTGTTTAATTTTTATTATTTATCTTTATTTTTATTTTTTTTTTCTATTTGGTTTTTTATTTTTTATTTTCAAAAACATTTCTTAAACTTTTTGATTTAATCAACTTTCCATTTTCATAATCATTTTTTATAATTATAATTTTTCTGGTTGTTCATTTATGTGTGTGTGAGTGTGACACCCATAACCCAGTATATGTGTGTAGTTGTGTGTGGGTGTGGGTGTGTGATGTGGTGTGTGTGTGTTTGTGTGGATGTGTGTGTGTGTGCTCGTGTTGTGTGTGTGTGTGGTGTGGTGTGTGTGTGTGTGTATGTCATTTATTCTTAGTTGATATGTTAAGATAGTGCTTGAAAAAAAAAGTTGACTAGGTTACGCTTTTGGATGTAATGTTAGATTACTTACTGTTGTTAAGTGAGGAACTTTGTGAATGTTGACTGCTTATTCATGTATAAGGTATTGTTCAGGTTGTCGCTGTACATTATTTTCTATAGTTCAGATTGATGCTAAGTATCTTTAATCAAGGAAAACCAAATTGCTGATACCGTATGTGCTAAATTATCAATGATATATTACACTATGGTCTGTGGTAAAATTTTGTTAAATTTATGTTTTATTACATGGAAAAAATATCAGTAATATGTTAGAAAAGGTGTGATAGGTTACGTCCTCTGTATGCATTGTTAGTTACTTCACTGCTGTTTAAGTGTGGAACTTTGTTAACGTTTACGGTTTATTCGTGCTTAAGGTGTGTAGGGTTTGTCTATATGTACATTATTTCTTAGTTCAGATGACTGCTAAGTAGTTGGCTTTATTAATGTGAACAACTTTGTTACGTTAGCATATATTACTTGCTCTGTATGTGCATAAAGGAATTATTGTTTTTATGCTAGTTTTATCCAAAACGATACTCGAAAAATTGTGACTTGATCAATAAGATCAATAGAATCAATAGATCACCAACTTTGACTGAAGAGAGGTGGTTGGCATCTTGGTGAATGGATGAGTGGTATTGTTAGTGAATTTACGCTTTATAGGGTTATGTAAACGTTACAATTATTAGTAAAAGAATTGACCTTAATCAAGTAGCATTCAAATAGATCAATTAGAAAATCAAATAGAATCAATAGAAATCAATAGATCAATAGATCACAAGCTGATCAGGGGAAGGAGGTTGGATGTGGTTTAGATTTAAATGAATTTACTGCTTTAGGGAATTATCGTAAACACGCATACCAATTTTAGAAAATATTAAGACCTTAATCACATAGAATCAATAGATCAACTAGAAACTTCACCTACTCCTTAGAACGTCCAATCCCCCGGTTAGATCAATAGATCACAACTGATCAGGAGGGAGTTGAGATAAGTGTTTTGAATTTAATGATTTTACTGTTTAGGGATATGTCACGTAACAAATCTTTAGTAAAATTTGACCTTAATCAATAAGATCAATAGAAGCAATAAATCAATAGATCAAATAGATCACGTAACTTGGTCAGAAGGAGGGGTTGGATGGTGGTATTGAATTATACTGATTAATACTGATTAGAGAGCTATGTAAAACGATTACAATTTTAGTAAAAATTTGACCTTAATCAATAGATCAATAGATCACAGATGGACTGGAGGGAGATGGAATATGTGTTTTGATATTTAGTTGAATTTACTGGCTTAGGTATGTTAAAACGTTAAATTTGTAAGTTATTAAACATAAAGAAGCTAGTAAGAAAATATTTAACCAAACCAAAAGTTTTAACAGAAATAAAAAAATAAAAAATAGAAAAAAAAATTAAAATTAAAAAAATTAAACACAAAGTATAAATGCTAAAATAAAACTATATATAAAAATAAAGTTAGAAAATAAATTTAATAAAAAATAAAAAATAAAATGGAAAATAAAGAAATAACCAAAGTTAGGATGGCAAAATAACTTATTATAAAAAATTAAACACAAAGTATAATCTAAATAAAAAACTATATATAAAAATAAAGTAGAAAAATAAAAATTAAAAAATTAAATTAAAAAAAAAAAAATTAAACACAAAGATAAAACGATGCAAAATTAAAACCTATATAAAAATAAAGTTTTGAAAAAAAATAATTTAAAATAAAAATAAATAAATATAAAAATTAAAACAATAAATAAAATTAAACACAAAGATATAAATGTAAATAAAAACTTATAAAAAAAAAATAGTAAACAGTATATGTATGTTTCAACTTAGGAAAAAAATTATATTAGTCAACGTTTATAAAAGAAAATGAGATTTGAAAATATAAATGGTAGTCTTCAACATTAGAAATAAAAGTTAATCTTTATTATAGTAGCTTGAAATGCAATATGCTACAAAATGTACATTGTTAGATAGAACAGATGCAAGTTATGTAAACAGAATGATCTTGTATTATTAATGCATGTTTCGGGCACCGCAAGTGGCAGTCACAGCACCAGGTTGCCACTAATCCACTCTAGAAAATCCATCCTCAGTTCCTCATTCTTCTTCCTTCCTCCTTTCCTCCTCCGTCCATTCCTCTTTCCTACCATCCTTACTTCCATTTCTTCTTTCTATCTGTCTTTTCCTCTGATTTTTGCATTCCATGCATTTCTCTCTTCTTCTTTTTTTCAAACTGGGGACCCCACATCCGTGGGGTCCCTGGACTCCGAATCCGAATCCAACTCCATCTCGTCTCAGAACTCCGAACTCCTCAACCCAAGCCTCCAAGTTTCAGATCTTCTACGATCCATTTTTAATTATTTTGTGGGGGGCTACGTCCCCCCCTTCACAGGCGGAGGAGGAATCGCGAGAAGGAACGCTAATCTCGGACTCGACGAGATTGACAGTTCATTAAAATATCAACTCACAATACCAATATTCACTACCGATATCAGTTTATAGACCTAACAGACAAATTTAGGTACGAATATTGGACCTTGAACGATAGGGAGCAGGCACCCCCTTAGGGGTGACCTTAGGGTCACCCAAAACATACGCGTGGGAAATCAGCTTTATCACCACAATGAACCAATATACCAAAAGTTTCGACGATAGCTCTACTTCCATATATATAAAAAGGGATGTATGTGTAAATGTTCAAGCGCGACAGCGCGAGTCAGAAAAAAATAATTACCGACACAAAACCAAAAAATTAAGACAATGACATTTCACATTAATATCAATAATACATCAACACACATGTCACTTATCAGCTACGCTGATAAGGACACTCAGAACTCAGTATTCCAAAGTGGTCTTTGAACCTGGTCCCCTAACTACAACGATAATCGACATGCTTAATTATTGTAATTATTTTCTTTCTTTAACATTTTTCATTGCTAAATATGCCAACCAGAGCACATTTAGAAAGCGATTTAAACATCGATTTTTAGGGGAGTATCGATCAGAATAATACATTGAGAAACCATCAAAAAATGACTCTACAGAATCAATTTTAAAACCTATACTAGGAACCAAAAAAGCCCCTTTGGGGGGATCTCCGCCCACATTCTGGGAGCTTAAATTCCTTGAAGTATCAGCCTCAGACCTCGGAAGTCGGTCTTCAGCCTTAATTCCGGTCATCACCGACACATGAAAACGCCTAACCTTGGACACGATCAACACTTGAAAAAAAACCAAAATGTTAGCAAAATGTTGCCTTTCAACACTTTATGCAACATACCGGTTGCAAAACACTTCCGGAGATTGAATCAGTCAGCTGCTAGATGTGCAACGCCACTTACTACTGACCTTTGTAACTACGTATTGTTGTGTGATATTTAAGATATTTGATATCTAAGAAGTAATTAATATTGTGCACTTGTGCTGATGTTTGGTCCTCAATTGATGAATGTGTGGTTAGCTGATGTGTGTGGATATGATACAGATTATTTATTATGTATGATCCAATAAGCTGAAAATATGAAATACAGAAGCGGAAGAAGATTTATATTAAAAAATAAAAATATAGCTAAACCTTGTAGCCGAGGAAACCCGCTCGAAGGTGAATATGAGGGGTATACAACCAAAGAGAAAACAATATATAAAATAGGGAAGGAAAAAGATAGCCTGGTAACAT
>JABUQX010023120.1:0-27831 GCA_015478945.1 Trachelipus rathkii | reverse complement strand
CAAATTCAATGATAGATTATTTTTCAATTCACTTAATATAATATATATATATAGTATATCATAAGTAATATATCATAAGTATATATATATATATATTATATATATATACATATTATATATATATATATATATTATCATATATAATACTATATATATTAACCCACATAAATCATATTCCAACCGTCTCCATTAGCCTGACGATTTCATGGCCCCTCATCATCTGGAAAAAATGGACAAAAAACTATCATCCACTACTCAAGCCGTAAACCCACGCGAAACAGGATCCCATCTAACCCATCAGGGCTGGGCAGGTTCTTTTCTTCTGCTCTTCGTTCCAGAGAATCATGCAAACCCGTAGCAAAAGAGTTGTGCTGCTGATCAAATTCCCAACCCACATATCACCAACACACACACATCTCCTAACAACCTCCTTCAAACACCAGCACAAACAGTTTCACAACCCAGCACACCTCCCCGCCTCTCAACCTAAACCATCATCTTCAACCTCTTACATCCATCATAACCGTCTAAAACTTAAAAGTTCCACTCAGTCAAAGACACAATAATTTCGATTATACTGCAACAATCGCGATATTTACAAACGCGCTTCAGCCTTGAGATCACCCTCACTCACGCTACTCTAAACAATCATAATCTTAATGCACAATAAATAACCCAAAATCAAGTATCCCTACCCAATACCTAAAGAACCTGATGCGATTTCTAACTGTCCATACTCGAGCGCAATCAACAGCCGTAACTATTCTCTACCGAAAAACAGTTATTAACACTCAATCAACCCCCAGTGCAATACCAATCCCCCAAAAGTTATTCCAACCTATTAACAACCGACCTTCCAAATATCACAAAATAATCATATATACATAACCATTACGGCGGACGACACTCATTACCATAGCCATTACACAACAGAATTTCAAAACATTGCCCCCCAAACTCTGACGGCGAGCATGCCATTCCATCAAACACCCAAATACATGCTAAACAAGACGGAAATAACAAAATGGTGCTCGTCCGCCTCACCACAATAACTCCATTCAATCACCTTAATCTTAACCTGACCACTCAATCTCGGCATCCCCATCCCCAACAAATCTACTTAATACAAACATTTACGCCATAACCTTTTCAACATAAAACCTTCCCAAAATCGCTCGGCGTAGAGTAACACTTGACACTTCATAAAACACACATACAACAAAACATAAACAACACAACTTCCCCAGCAAACAGGAAACTAAACCTATTTTAAAGACCATTGCCCGCCACGGACGTTCCATAAACAATAACCCCAAATAGTCCACCACTCATATACAAACAATACTCGCACGTATGACTCATAAACTACGCACTCTCCAACCATTATGCAGCCCATTACTGCACTACAAAATAAACATAAAGAACAAACTCAGACTACACAAAAAACAAAAGCATTCACGAATCATACACAGGAGTGTAGCGATCAACAAACCATCTCAAGCCTGAAAAAACACCTACACGCAAGAAACAAAATTACTGCCCATAGATTACTACACCCTGCTTATCGAAAGGTGATACTGCTAATATCAGCACGAGAGAGCGCATCCAAAACATCCACCACACGTTCACATTTCGCGAGTTCCTTCGCGTCATCAGTAAGAAACACTTTGCCTTTATCTTCCACCAAGATCTACTTCATCAACACAAATCCGCCTGCGAATCAACACTCCCACTCCTCGCTAAAGTCAAACAGATCACTCACACCAGAACAAATCCACACAACACCAACACGAGAAACTACTTAACGACGGTATGCACCACCCAATACAGCATATCATATTACTTATCATTTAATCGTATATATTGTTATTACCTATATACTCTGTTATATAGCTACTACTATATATATCAATAGTATAACTACGTCATCGTCCTATATAATATGACTATATTCAGTATACTGTAATATACTACTTATCTTATATGACGTGTATGCTACAGTGTGTGTGGTATTCGTGCTGTTACGTGTGTCAGGGTGTGTGTAGGATGACTGTGGTTCGAGTGCTCTTCGTCCATGTGTGGTTATATTCAATGTTTAATTAAACCGAAATTAGTTTTTAAATTGTTTTCGTTAGTTACTGTTACCGATCGTTATTCTAGAAGTAGAAGCCCAGCATCTTATAGTTTAAAAGCATTCGCCTTGTAGCAAGAACCTTACTCCAATGTCTATTTTCTACACTAAAAACTGATAATAAAGAACCTTAAAAAAGATGTGAGTGACTACAGTCACTTTACAGAGAGTACAAATCTACAGTGGCGAACTCTGTGAGCTGACACGACATGATAACTCAACGGGTACACCACACCAACACACACACACACACACACACCACACACACACACACACACCACCACACAACACAAACAACTACCACACACACACACACACAACAACGACAAATACTATTATTATATTAATATAATAGTATATATACATATATATTATACTATACTATATATATATATACTCTATATATAGTATATATACTTATATATAGTACCTTATTAGTTTACTTATATTATATAATATATTAGCATAATACCTTACTAATATACTATAATAACTCTATCATATAAATAGTACTACTTATATATATATTCTCTACTACCTATACTATCATTAATCCCTAATATAAATTTTATTACCATATATTTACTATACTATACTTTTACACTCAACACTCACATAATTCAATTAATATACTATATATATATATCACTATTATAAATTAACTGGTGAGGAGATAGTTCATGGGAAAGAATTACTCAACTATACTATAACTACTATCTATTACTTACTGATAGTAATATATTATAAGTTAAATACTAGTATTTATATACCACTAATATATGAACTATATGTTAGCGACATTATCCAGCTATATATATATATACAT
This sequence comes from Trachelipus rathkii, assembly GCA_015478945.1. Taxonomy (NCBI): domain Eukaryota; kingdom Metazoa; phylum Arthropoda; class Malacostraca; order Isopoda; family Trachelipodidae; genus Trachelipus; species Trachelipus rathkii. The sequence goes on along the minus strand of JABUQX010023120.1, from coordinate 24,874 downwards.
ATATATAGTATCTTATATATATATTAATATCATATACTATATATATATCACATATTATAATATACTATATACTATACTATATACTATATATATACTTAGTATTTATACTACTATATATAATGCTATATGACCATAATATATATAACTATATATGATATATCATAACTATATAGATATATATACTATCTATACATACATACCTCACTATTACTCGTTCTCCGACTTTTTTCACTAGTTGATAAATATATATACATGAAAATACATACATATTTGTTTCTTATATATCACTGTATTATACACATATTATATATATATATTACAATATATTATATATCAGTATATATATACTATACTCATTACAACACTAAAGTAACTCATAACTATATTATTATATATATTATAGTATATATCACTATATATATAAAGTATTATACAAGTATATATATTCTAGTACTATAATACTACTAGTATACTTATGAGATATAATATACGATAATTCATACTAGTATATTACTAGTAGCTATAGTATACTTAATCACTATAGCTATTATATCATATACTATAATAATATACTAATATAATACTATATAACTACCTAATCAGTAATATACTTATATTACTAGTACTATAATTAATTATATACTATCGATACCGTATATATAATATATAGTATCTACGTATGTGATATTTTATACTATATATATATATATATACTAATATATATATAGTATATATCATCACTATACATATATATATTATATATAACTATTTTAATATTATTAGTTTTTATTATATATATACTAAACTACATGTACTACTATCACTTACTTATATATAACCATATTATATATTATCAATATTACATAGCTATCTAGTTATATATAATATATTATTACCATTATATTAATATATCATATATATATATATACTATAGCTTCACTATATACTACTACTATACTTACTATTATATCTAATCCTTATATATACGTACTTTATATCAGGTATATTTGATCATATTAACCCATATCATATTATACTCATACTATATATATATATTATATATTATATATAGCGTTAGTTAAAATAGTCACACTGATACTATATATATATAACCTATATATAGTATATATATACTATATATATATATATATCATATAATATACTATATATACATATACTCATAATTACTAATTATATATCATATATATATGTATTAGTACAATAATATATATATAATATATCCTGATTGGTATTATTATTAGTATCAATATTATATATACTATATACATATATATAGTAACACTATATATATAGTATTAGTATATCATATATAGCTAATCATATGAATAGGCCATGATCGCCTTTCGTACACTGAGAAATGGAGTGTTGAGGAGAGATCGTGGAACGGTAACACTATCAAAGATCGCCTTGCATCAAACATTGACAGTACTATGACAGGGAGAGCAGTAATCTGCGTACCGTCATGATAAGGGTTAACTGTAGACAATTCCTATACCCGGGTGGTTTAGTTTCACTGAGTCGTTGTACGGGAACATCCTGCGGTATTTTGGTCGACTCAGCGTACCGTCGACCGTAACTGAGAACTGATTGGTGAAACACAAGGTGCGTTTAGAAGTTGGTAGAGGACTGTGTGGATCAAATCTGTTACATTGAAATAAATGGATGAGAAAATGAGGGAGGAAAGGAAGATAGAATTGTATTAGGTGTTTTATGATTTGCAACCAGGCGTATGTATACATGATGCAATAGGGAAGCTCTTCTGGCAGGCAGGTGTTTGAGTATATAGGTCGTTGCTGGTTGTAGGTTTTCTGGAATAGAATCAGAAACGTATGGTATGAACGACTTAGATGCAAACGTTGCCCAATAATAAATGCAGTTGAAAGTGATTGGAGTTTAATATTAATAGCGGAGTGGGCAGATTGTGTGTATTTATCTCTTGTTATCAATTATGTATATATCGTATTGGGGTTATGAAAATTTAGAGGTGGGTTAGAGTGCCAGGGAAGGTGTCTAGCAATGATGGAAAATGAATGGGCTCAGTGGAGGGCGCACCCTACCTATTAATATTCGTACTGACTTTGTTTTGTGATTGCGCGAATCTGTAGACGAGTTTGATGAGGCATGGGTAGACGCGATCTTGACCAGCGAGTGCAATGTAAAAATCATAAAGGGTTTGAAGAGTAAAAAATACGATACCCCTCAATGTATAGGTTAATGGCTTGTCGAAAATCTGAGGACAGTCCGTCCTCGGCTGTAAAGTTACATGTTGGATGTGAGTAACTGGCAACAAGGGTCTAGCTCCGAGTTTTAAATAGTAAGCGATATCACACGTTGTTGAATTAAAAGGAACGGATGTCCCTGCAGCACCTGCTAAGTAGGAAAATGTGTCGAATTGTCAATTGTGAAACCTAGTTCAAATACTAAGAGGAAAGTCGGAATGTTTCTTTCTTGAAGTTCACCACTCCAACAACTTATTTACCGGCTTGCCAAAATTATTTTCCATAAATGAAAAGGGTCGCCGTAATAAAAAGAGCAGAGCTGGAATTTGGTGAGAAGCCTGACCATAAATGACGAGGCTCAAAAACCTTCTAATGAAAATTGTGAATGATAACTTAGTTAATGGTTTGAGTAGACGCCTTAGGTGGAAACCACATAATTATAATGTTTAAATCAGTGGTTTTCAAAACTGTGATGCCGCGGCAGCCCTAGGGGATGCGCGAGTTAATACTTTCGGTGCCACACTTAACCAAGACTAGTCCCTTCTCTGTTCAGAGGGAAATTATTTGCTCAGAAAACAATTTAAAAACTATTCAAATCTAGTCGGTATTTTTCTTCTTTTCAGCCTTAGTACTTGCTTAGTGAATATAGAAATCTACTACTATGATATTATTACTACTACTCCTATTATTATTACTTATACATATAAATAGTATATATATACTTACCTCAATAATACTAATAATATAAGTATATATATATCAGCAATAGTAGATCAACTATAATATGATATATAAATATAATCTATACTTTATATAAGATATCATATTAATATGTGTGTGCCTTTGTCCTCGCAAACGCCTTAAATTTCCTTGTATACGCTAATCTGTAGCCGTGGACCTTACATAAGTCTTTGCGACACAAACCCTGCAGTTTAAATCGATGTAAATCGCTCGGTACGTTTGCAACAGCTGTCATAGATCAACCGGGAAGAATATCAAAGAGAAGGATAGTTACCGAATTGTGTTCCGAGTCTTGCGAAATTACCAAGCTCTTTCTAGCCAGAACACAATGAGCAAGCTTATCAATCATTACAGTCTCTATCAAGGAATATAAACAAAAAAATTAACCCTTATAAATTCCGGACAAAAAACATACAGGAATAAGAATCAGATTGAAGAGTAAACAATTAGCTTTCTCGAAAGGTCTTAATAGGTGTCATAATATCGACATGTGAAATCTTTAGAAAAACAATATTTTTGAAATATTCCAGTAAAGGAAAGATTTGAAGACTTTAGAAGGAACATGAGTTTCCGTAAAGTTACGATGCTTCACTGATATACTCATATATAATACTATAATATATCATATATATATATATATATATATATATATATATATATTATATATATATATATATAATGATACTGATATATTATATTATATATATATATAAATATCATAAACTATATATATTATATCAATATATATACTATATATAGTATATATTATATATATATATTAAACTATATACTATATATATATATATATATAATATATATATATACATATATCATATATACTATATCATATATTTCATATATATATATATATATATATATATATATATATAATATATATATATATATATATACTATATATTATATATATTTTTATATAATATATCATCTATATATATCAATATATATATATAATCATATATATATATATATACTATATAATTCTTAGATCTATAGAAGAAAGGGTATTACCCTTTGTCTTTCGTCTCTTTACCATAGATCTTTGAGCCAAGATTGGATAGTATAGCAGATACCGAAATCGATTGGTAGAAATAAAATTTTCTTACAAAGGCATAGTTCTAGGAGTTCAAAAAAAATATTATAATACCACAAAACATGACTACTCAATGGAAAATTTTATCTCCAGTTTAAAACTCAGAGACCGAGTAGGATTGGCTGGTTTAGATCCAATGGTTTAAACCAAGGAAAAAAACAAAGGTTTAAACCATTAAAAAATAATTTGTAAAAATATTTTTTTGTTTCTTTTTTAATTATATTTAATCTTTCATCTTCTCCAGGTCTGTCTCTTTAAGAAAGCTTACACTGCGTTATATCATATATTATACTATATTGTAATATAATATACTAGTATATACTACTATACTTATACTAATATATACTATACTACTAGTATACTTATATAAATATCATATATATTTCAATATATGATATATATTATTATATGTATATATATATATACGATATAATATGATATTATATATATGTAACTATATATATAGTATATAATATAGACTAACTATATATATATATAACTATATATAATATATATATATATATATATATATATACTATATTATATATAGTATACATACGTATATATATATATATATATATAACTATATAGTATACTATATATTGTATTTATATATATACTATTTATATTAAGTATATAGAGTATATATATATATATATATCATATATATATATATATACTATATATACTGATATATATATTATATACATATATATATTAATAATAATACTATACTATACTTATATATATATCAGTATTATATATATATATATTAGTATATCAAGAAAGTGGCTTGGTCACTGAGTAGAGATTTAAATGTGATTAAGTTCGTTGTTAGGAATACCATTTTCCTTTTTTTCCTTTTAATGTTATTTAGTCATACATGATTAATTATAATACTTCTATTTCAACTATTAATAAACTTGATGAAAGTATTAAAGTCAAAAATTGTGACATGAATTTGTAAAGTTATCCATCCCGGCAAAGACTCTGCATAAAACAGTCTTTCAACGTGTGTTGTAGCAGCATAATCATCACTATATAAAAGCATGACATGTCAAGAAGTTTCCTGTGACACGCTGTTCATATTTTTAATCCACCAATTGCTATAGTGAAGCGCTAGTTAGCCACAAGCTTATACATTCACTATCATACTACTATGTAAGTAAGCATTTTTGTAAACAAGTATAAAAGAAGTATACATCAGACCTGTAACTCTACAAAACCAACTTCATTACGGTGGCATATTCCTTTGACTTCAATGTATCCAAAACAGGCAGACAACATTCAGCAGAACGAGATTGTGACAAGAGCGCACATAGATTGAGCTTATATGAAAAATGAGAGTATTCCTTGGGCAATGTGCCGCTTTGCATTAATTTGAGACGCCAAAATCTCCCCTTTTTATAAAAGTATACTTATTTGATAGCGAATCGCAATATATTAGTTGGACTTGCCTTATCATGGTACAGAGCACTCGAAGGAAAATTAGAGGAAAAAACGTTTACATAAAATTGCCAGGCTTCCTATATCAGCTTCTTCATCAGAACTGAAATGTGTTGAAAGAGACTATTTTTTTGAACAGCTCTGTGGTATTAGTTGCCTCACAAGCAAGCATGCAAGAAAGATGACACAGAACCAGTCCTTACACAGAAACTGGGAAAACTCTTGTCGTTTTTGTGACAAAATCTCTCTATGGTGAAAATTAAAAACTCAAGAATGAACATACAATATGAAGGAACTCGAGGGAACCTATGTAAAGAACAATCTTATGTTACTGATATATACTATACCTACGTATAGCTCAGCTATATAACTACTGATATATATATATATATACTATATATATATAGTATACTACTATATTATATATATATATATATATATACTATTATACTAGTATATTATTATATAATATACTTAGATATCAACATAATTATACTATACTATATCATATTAATGAAGAAACACTATTCGTTTTTCGAAAAATACCAAAACAAATGTTTTTTTTCATCTCAAAACCAGTGGTAAAAAACCGCTTTGTTTTGTTGGTTCTTAATTGTGTTTTTCACCCTTAAACTTATATATAGTATGATACTCACTACTATATATATATTATATATAAATATGATAATACGTTTATCTTAATAATAATTATAATATACTATAGATAGTATATATATTATATATATTACTAATATATCATCATATTATATATACTATATCTATATCATACTATATATTACCTTCATTTTTTCTATCATCAATATATATAATCCGTGTAAAAATGATCAAGGTTTTGAGCCCAAAACAAAAATGAAGCACAAAAAAACACCTCAACTATTTTCTGAAGATAAACAGTTTTATTCACTTTTCTCAAAAACAATTTGGATTATTTTCACATCTATATATTCATATATATCTATATATTACCTATATGTATAATATACTATATATCATACTTATCAGTATATATAAGTGATACGCTGGTATATACTATATATTCACTATTACTATATATCACTTATATATATGATATATATAATCATAGTATATATCAGCTATATATATATCATATTTAAATATACTCAACTATTAATGTGGGATGGATGCGCTTCATCTCAACCTTGCGAACTAATAAGTACTATTAAATCTTATGGCCTTTATCCAGAAATTGCATTTCGTACTTCTTGCCTTCAAATCCAGAAGAAACTCGCTCTGCTTAATACATTTTATCCACGACTTGTGGCAGGGAAATCAGCCTTTTCGAGGCCCCTTAAATAACTTTTCTCCGTTGCAAATTGCAACATCTAATTTTCTCCGGCTTCTTTCCTTACCTACACTTTTCTGCATTTTCAATTAAAATGTCAACTCAACAACTTTCTTCCCCTCCTATTCCCTCGTCTCTCCCATCCCTTATGTCCCTCTTCCCTCCTTCCCTCCTTCCCTCCTTCTCCTTCCTATCCCTCCTTTCCCTCCCTGTCCTCCTATTTTTACCTGCTTCCTAACGTACAGATTAAATGCCCAAACCGCGCTTTCCCTCCTCCCTCTCCTATCCTCTTCCCTCCTATCCTCCTTCCCTCCCGTTCCCTCTTCCCTTCCTTCCCTCCTTCCCTCCTCACTGCTACCTCTGTCATCGGGTAATACTGCTGGCTTAAATTCTGCTAAGCTGCAACTGTTTTTGCTCACACTTTTCCAACTAATTCGCTGAGCGGCACGTGGCTTCCAGCACGCTAATCTTCACTCCTCCGTCTCATTGCAATTCATTAAAATGTTATTTCTGCACATCTCTCTGAGCCTAACACTAAGACAAGCCGAGAGTGCGACAAGTTGTCCACGTCTCAGTGCGCTGCCTCAACAACACTTGTGCTTTATGAGCTTGTAATCCAATTGCCCTTGCGTAACTGTTCCGCACCTCACCTGACCCTTATAAACTTTCAAACCTTTACCTCCTTGACTGAAAGAAGAGCATTCTCACATTCACTTCATCACACTCTACCGCACTTGTCGTGAGTGCTGCAAAAACGCGACGACTCCAGTCCAAAACAATCCATCACACTTATCCATCCTATTCCGCTCTCAATCACTCATGTTCCTTTCTCTAAAGAGTTACCTGAATCTATTCCTCTAACACCTCAGCTCAAAAATTTATCAAATCACACAACACGTCTTGACAATCTTCTAATCGCTTTTTTACCTGAATTGCCAGTGATGGCCTTCCTGTAATGCACCGCTCTGACCCTAGTGGCTCCTTACTTTCCTGTGCTCTCCGAACTCTGGATTCTCATTGTCCTCTTCTGTCTTATTTCTGATCCACACTATCGCGTAACTCTCTTTGTTCCTGACTGGCGCCTATCTTAAGACACATCATCATCGAAGCTGTTTCTGATTAAGAAACTCGTCCACAAAGTCTTATATATCTAACTCTCTCCACTTCGATATCTTTATCCTATGTCTCCTTTGAACCTTCTTCTAGCAGCTTTACTACGTTCCAGCAGATCAGTTATCTTATGGCTGCTATTGATGCATACAGCCACCATTTATCTTTAAGTCGGTGTTCTCAGATACTTCCTGTTCCTATTACACGCAACTTCCTTTATTTTATTTGCATTCCACTATCTTAATCCAATTACTGACTCTTGTCCACTCTTAGGCTGATTGACCCCATCACTCCCATGCTGTTACTCTCCTCCCCCAATGTTCTAGAAAAAGACACGACACATTCAACAGATGAAATTAAATACACCTAGTCGGCGCGAGTAGATCTTTGTACGAGAGTTTAACATCAGACCTTCTGATCTTTTTCACCTCCACCGGTACCCATTGTTTGTGTTGACAGAAAACCGATGGTTGTTCTTCAATGCTCAATAAGTCTCCAGTTCCTCATTTATCTACTTGCACATAATCTTTCACACAACTATAACTATGCTTTCTTTTTCTGTCAACACAACTCTAGCCTATTTCTGTTCTTATATTCTTGATATTTTTCTTTTCTCGTGATCTTTAATTAAGAACGGGAATCAACAGTTATAGTTTCCTTTTTACACAAATGTTCTTTAGGAAATTGCTCGCTTGTTTCCTGAAGCCGTCAACGCGCGTCGGGATCTTCATTCTCAACCACATCCCCAGTTGGTACGCTCACTATATATAAGGGCACGTTGTTACGCCCTTGTCATACGAGTATGAATCACATATCTAGGGTGGATCTACATATACTGCTCTACTTGTCGAATCCTTAACTCTCCTACTCTAGCTTACTCTCTCCAAATTTTTAGCCATCGAACTGTCGCATCACTCTCTTTATTCTATTATTATTAAAATTGACAGTGTTTTTTTTTTTTTAATTCATTTCATCAGTACCTCCTCCTTTGAGGAATATTTTGCCTACGCTTTCCACATCTTCAGTACAAGGTCCCTTTTTAGGGGGCTCGCAGCCCGGATGGGAGGTGACGGAGGGGACACCAGCGCTACCGTTTCATACCCCGGAGGGGATGGTGGGAGGAACCCTCGCGACACCCAAAGACCAAAGAGCGGGGGTTCCGGAGACCAAGTCTCACCTATTCTCCGCTCAACTATATGACCCCAGACTTAACTGCTATGCTCAATCTCACATGTGCTCTTACTAGGTAATGCTCATGGCAACAGTTTTCGGCTCGCGCGAGGTATTCTATTTACTTTTCTAAATTATATATATAAAGTGTGAATAGCTGTATCAGCTTTTCATTCAGAAAGATCTCGGATTACTTTTTTTTCTCCATCCTTACAAAAAAAAAAAACTAAAGAACAAAAAAGCAAAACTCAAAACATGTTTTTTTAGTTGTTTAAACCAAAAACAAACTCCTCGATCGTATGAAATCAGAACAACCATATATATCATTATATATTATTCTACTACTAGATTAGTATAATAGTATGATACATATACATATAAGCTTAGTACGTAGTATAATTACTACTACGTCATAGTATATAGATTATATACTCTAATATCATGATATACCTCATCATATATATACTATTATCTTATATACCTTATATAACAAACTATTTAAAAGTGCTCAATTACACACCAATTACCATGCTTTTTTCTTTAATTTACTTTTTTTAAAATTAATAATTTTTGCTAATTCTTGAGCTATAGTTTGAGCATTACATTTAAAAAGAGATTACGATATCTGTACTTTACGCTATATAAGTATTCTTATTAATTTTGATAACTTTTATACAGTTAATAAATAGCTATAACCAAACTAAAACGTTTCAGAAACATTTTTCGTGGGCGAGAACGTAAACTCTCACTTAAAATAAGACTATAAATGTGTTGAAATCTCAACCAGTCCAGCGCAAAATTATTCCATTATTATATGTTATAACGATACTTATTCTATGTGACGGCTTTACATGTAAACTAATATAACAATCTCATAAAAAAACAAGACACCAATATTTTGAAATAAACCGTCAATGCTTTTTTTATTTTTTTTGGCTTTTATTCAAAAACACCAATGGTTATATTTGTCGTGTTTCGTTTAAAAGAAACTGCTGGTTCAACAGCCAAATGCCTCTCATACTATTTATACGCTTTGATGTACTTATTATTTACTTTTATATCGTATAATACAACAATATATTTATTCTGGATTTCTATAGTATATCTATATAATACCTATTATTATTATACTATACATTTAACATACTATACTATACTATATACTAATTATATTATAGTATACCTATACGTATATATGATTAAATATATAGCTCCATCCTACTTACTTATATATATACTATCATATTACACTACTAGAATTATATACTATCTATATTATATATTATACGATATTCAACCGTATATATTCAATATATAATATACCTGCTATAATCAGTTACTCATATACTATTATACGTTTAATATTATTACTAGTATCAATATAATATATTAGTATAATATATATCAATATTAAATTAATATTATAATTACTATTTATAATATATTATTATATATAATACTAATAAAATACTACTGCCTTGCAATACTCATAGTATAGGACTACTCTATATTTCATAATAGCTACTACTATATAACTATATATAATATAGCCGCCCTATCTACTATAATACTAGAATACCCTAATATTATATATTATATAATTAATGTCACAGACCGCGTGCCCGGCCTGGTACAGGCTGGGCCTTTCTCTCTCGACGTTGTCATGCTGGTTCTCGTTACTAGCTTCTTCTTTTCGATGCTTGTGTTAAGCGCACCTTCACCCCCAATCCTCTTGGGGCAAAGACGGCAAAGATGAAGAAAGACAATGAACGAGGAATACTATATATACTATAGTATATACTATTATATATATATACTGCTGTGATATATATACCTATATACAATTTATATATCTATACTATATTACTATACTATATTATCATGATAGGCTATAGCGATTGGAAACCCTACGTGTCGGATCATACTTAGTTTTAAAAACCTGAAATATTTATCATGAAACCTGCGTGTTGCTTAAACTTACAATTAGAGAACTCTCAACTAAAACTTAAGCTTCATTTAAGGCAATTATAAACTCAGAACAACAAACAATTGCTAGCATGCACGTTATACGTTTATGTTATTTACTATTCTTATATGTTGAATTACACTAGTATATGCGAGGACGACACGCCTAATTCTTACTCCAAGCTTTCGCCTTTTCTTTTCTAACGCTACTCACGACACGAAGACATCCAAACCATGGACATGATCTTGCTTCAATACTTTTCTATCGCTTTTGTTACTAAATCCTAACCAAATAGGGTTAGACGAGGGGAAAGCAAGTATACGTGTAAGATTCCCACTCACTTTCTGACCATTCGACAAAAAAAAAACATCACCCTCCAGACTCGGTCCTAGAAATTTTATTTATTTCTCTATTTTACGATCTAAAGAAAGTAGATTATCCCCACATCCTACATTTCCTATCTGCAATATAAAAAAAATTGTTTATCTTCATTGTCATCACCTCTACTCTTTCTCATAATACCTCCAATCTCCGATTTCAACTAGTGCAGTAATTTCACATTATATAAGCAAACATATTTAAACAACCAGAATCTAATAAATTCTCAGAATAAGCATATATCATATTAATATTGATATAATATATCATATACTGCACTTGATATCACCTACTATACCTAAGAACTATCCTTACTACTATTCTATAAGACTATCATATCATATATTTATATATAACTATAGTATATCACTCATATCCATACTATAACCATAGGAGATCACACTACTATATATACATATATATATATATACTATTAATACGCTTATTATCATCATATCTATACTATATATGACCCTATATACTATCATATACTAATATCACTTATACTCATATACTTATATTATACGATCATATATATATATATATATATATATACTACTATATAATCTATATATATATACAGTATATATATATATATATACTATATTATATCATATCAATACGGATATGATAGCCTATATATTATCATACCTAATATATATAGTATTTATATATATATACTAGATATAATAATAATATTAATATTATGATTAATATATATATATATATATATACCTATATAATAGTATATATATCTCGATATATTACCTCCTCCAAGCCTCCAGACGGCCTAGGATGCCAGTCACCTAGCAAACGAGACGGCCAGGTTCCGAGGCGACTGGGTCGGAGCGACCGAGAATGTGAGCTGATTTCTCTATTAACATCCCGATTGTCGCGTCGCACTCAGAGCGTTAGATTGCGTACTTCTGGTCGTAGGGTGCCTTGCTAACTAATGGGCAAAACTTCCCGGCATCCCGATAGGGTGCGCCCCAGCCCTGCCGGATTTATGTTGTCCTATGCCCGTGTAAACCAAGACCTTTCGTTGATTGAGTTCCTCACTGACCAGGGTCATGCGTTTTCCCATAGAAGACCAGTCCTTCCTGGCGCGGAGGACAGTATATATACTTAAATATATCCATACTAGTATATAATAATATCATATAATCATATACTACATATATCACATACCTTAATAACCTGACTACACCGTATATATCTTATCACTTACGTCCTGTATATATACCTATATACCTACTATATACTATACTAATACCTATAGTTATCATAATACTATATCACTATACTCACTATTATCGTATATTATCATACTATATAATACTTATATATATACTAGTTAAGCTATATGATATCATATATTACTACTATATACTATATCTATCATATACTATATATCCATACTATAACTATATATACTATACTTATCATATATAAATACTATATATATATACTACTAATCTTATCATACTCATTTCTTATTTTTCGACGAGGTTATGGCTTTAAAAAGGCCCCTTCCTTCCATTTAAAGATTTAGCCTCTCCTCTTGAGTCACATGCTTTTCTCTATACGATTATTTAGACATTTCTTTCATTCCCATATTATTTTTATTCTATTTTCTTTATAAAAATAAAAGACTTATTATATTATTATAAGAATTTATTGTGCAATCTTTGTTAAAAGCTTTTCTCTTGCATAGAGCCCTACCAACTGTTTTATTTTTTAATATTTAATTTTATACGTCTTATATTAGTTATCTTAGCTGAGTTATTTCAATGTCAATTTTTCGCTTAAAATTTTAAAATGAAGTTAAAGAATTTTTTTATATAACTAAAATAAGAAAAAAATTATAATATTCAATATAATATATATATATTATATATATATATATATATTAATTATGATATAATATTTAATGATTATAAGAATATATATATATATATATTTTTTTAAAAACAAGATTAATTTTTTAATTATTAACTACATTAGAAAAGATAATCACATATAATTTAACTAAGATATTCTGCATAACTACTACACACCGTGGAGGCAATATATAATTAATCCAAATATCAACTTAAAACACCTATAAATTACTAGATATAATATTATTTACGAAGTCAATTATATGTTAAGTATTTATCGAATATATATATCAAATTAATATATAATTAATAATTATTTATAATTATTGAAATTTAATTATATATGAGTATTTATAATTTTAGTCAAAAAGATCTTCAATAGATAAAAACTTATTGAGCATAAGCTTAACATATCAAAAATAATTGTATATTATAATAAGCCAACACTTGATTCGTTGAGAGATACTCTATCTTGATAAGTTAAAGACACTTAAACAAGTAAAGGCCACATATCAAAAGAACTCAAAACACTATAAAGGATATAATCATTCATCTCAACCATACAGTACATTTCCCTTTAACGATAACTTTATTAACTAATCGAAATCTACAAGAAAAGACACACTAGATATTGTACCGACAAAGCGAGTTAGTCCATTAATTTCAGGATAATAGTCAGTGGAGACGTATCCTCTTATATCTAATTACATTATATTAGCAATATTAATAAGATGAGTATCACAACGTCTCGCGAGCAATTTAATCTATTTAGTGGGATACTTTAGTAATTTCCCATGATATATATGTAATAAATCATTTTATATTATTTTATAATTTTTAAATACAAAATTGAATTTTATGTTTTAAAACTAACTTAAATTTAAAAAATGGGACAACTTATTGATTATGCGGGTTTTTCAGTTGCGATGATATCAATAAGAGGATGGCATAACGCTGTGGTCAGTGCAAGTCAAGAGTTGATGATTAAAGGAGTAACAAAAGATCTAATGAGACAGGTACAGAGAAGATTAATACAAAGTCTAAATATCAAATTATAAATAAAATATATTTTTAAGTAATTATTTATTATTATAATATATTATATACACTAGTATTAAATATAATATTATTTGCAATATTATTATTATTTTTCAAACACTTTTAGGTTTTACACTAAATTAATAAAAAGAATTAGTGAAAATACGTGTAAAAATACTTAATTGACATCAATCAACCGGTAGTAGTTGATGGGCACTTACTTATTGCTATTGAACTATGGCAACACCTTTATAGCTATTAGTAATTATAATATTATAGTACATTAGCATAATTGTATTAGCGTATATACAAACATGATATAATAGACGATCAGTCATTTACTTAATAACGAGTAAAAGTGCCAGAAATTCAAACCAGTTTCCGACGAAGAACACCCTTTTTTACTATCGCACTATGAGAAAAAATTAGACTTATTTAACACATAACCAAACACATTATTGGCTTTACAAGATAACGAAGCGTCTAGAACATTCCACATTTGGAAAATACAAAACCTTTTTGCTAGGTAAATAAATAATTTAATAGTACCTAGTAAAGTTAGAAAAAATGACTAAACGATAACACACGAGCTCGTAACGAATTTATCAGAGACTCCCAGCAACGAGACATAGAGTAGAAGACCATTAACCAAACGATCATGACAAGCGACAACCTCCTTCGGATGACCGGGAGTAAACTGCTCAGGCACCGCTTATCTACTGCCTATTCGGAGGGCTCGAGGTACAGATGAGAGCAAAACACTCGATCATAAAGATTCAACACCCTTTCTAGAGGGACCGCATTATACCACATATGGGTTTTTCCTCTCGGAGATGGCTCGGTGATTGAGGTCTTATTACGCACTCTTACGCTTATGGTTCACATATTCGAGAGAAACTTAACAACATAATTATAATTATAAATGATGTAGAGTTATTTTATATTTTAATGTTAAATAATGTTATTCTTATATGATCTATTGGAGTAAAGTAGAGATAGAAATTAATTAACAAACTGAGATCCTGTTTAGACAGGAGATGAAAAATTGTTATGTCAAGTTGCTCTATAGAGAGGTCCAATACCTACTGTCGGGCGAGAAAATTCTACCCGAATCTAGATCGAGAAGCGTGCTACTCTATAGAGAAAGAACAACAATGTAGCACGACTCAAGAGTTAGACGTTTTTAGTCTGAGTAAAATGTCAGGTTATTGCCAACACAATATAGAAATATATTTTGTTCTCAACATGATCCATCACCGTTTATATAATAAGCGGTCAGCATAAGGCTTTTATCAACTATGTATTAAATAGTTCCATGCCTACTGAATGAAGTTTGGTATAAGCGCAGATGTTTGCCTATCTCAGTGAGAGAATAAATATATTTCCGGATATTGAAATATAAGAGAGTAAACTAGGAAAATACAAAGAAAATTACCACAATATAATTAAAGATAATAATATTATTGAATAAGATTGAGGAGTAGCGGGAGACCTGCAAGTCTGACTGAACCAGCAGATTTTGTTTAGAACTACATCAGGTTCTTGTTTCATTAAATTATATATCGTTTTTCAGAAAAACTCAATTTGTCCATGTTGTCGTCATTCCCTTTACACCGGCATGCTTTAATTACAACACATTCCGCACATATTTTAGGGTACCGGGATGAGCCTCATTGGGCAATTGATACAACCTGAGATGGGTCTCGTGCATTCTCCTCGGATAAGACACTACGCGGAAAGTAAGATACGTGTGAACATTAGATCGCAATTAATCAAAAAATCGCGCCCATCTGGTCATTTTAGCAGAGAACTCACGTCTTAGTGTAGTGCGGACAAGGTTATTAAGTTATTACCAGTTTTATGAAAATGGATATTTTTCTGAAAGGGCGAGTCTAGCAGGGTCTAATTAAGATAGGTCCACGGACTAAAAGAATATGTATAGCGCAGAGGTTATCCCACAGTGTGCTTTTCATATGTGCAAGCGCGGATTCTACGAAATTGTGGCTACTTCAGAGCACAATCCCATTCAGGGTTTTCTCTTCGGGATTTATGGTTTTCGTATTTCTGCATTATTCGAGCCTTGTTCTTAAGATACTCTTGATTAATGAGAACTGTTTATTCGTAAGTTAGGCTACGTTATGATTAAAGTATTACTATGACAATGTGGAAAATAATTACAATCTGGATTTGTTAGTAGAATTCGGAGGGTCAGTCGTAGCAGTTTTTGAGTAAGAACTTTCATCACATAGGGGGTTTGTATTTAACGTGAGCATGACATTGAGGCATCACCCACGTATAGATTGTGTTAGAAACGTGTAGCCTAGGATTTAGGGGGTAGGGCAAATTAATCAGTTGGTAATCGTTTTAGGTTTGCCCTAGAATTTATGCTACACTCGTTCTATGATATTACAATCAATGTTTCTCAAACATTGATGGTTATAAGTTGGGTGGTGGCGAGCCGGCTCAAAACGAGTGAGAACTTTCTGAGATATGAAGATTTGGTTGGAGTTGAGGTATCACTAGTTCCAGTATTATCGTAATGTTCTCACATCTGAGAGAGATAGAATTGAGGTTCAGCTTTGGTTGCGTGGATTCGGGGTGCTTAGACTGATTCTGCGGTTGTTTTTTATTCTCTAGCTTTGACTATTGTTCTTTATTATTTTCAAGAGGGTTTGGTTGTATGGACATTTAGTCGAGACGCTATAGTACTGTATCTATTTATTTATTACTGTTACCTTTGGATAAAGTAGGGAATTTTCAGGTTGATGTGTAGCTGATTATTCCATACGCGATGTAATGTTAAGGTTTGCCTTTGTACTACTTATTAGTTACCATTTTATCTGACGGCTTAAGGATATTGTCATCCTTTACAAATTGATGCTAAAGCTTTTGTTATGCTTTAAGCTCTTACTTACACCTTACACCACTATGAGTCTCTTTAATTCCACCTTCGGGTATAATTTCTTCCTATGTCATTCGAACTTATACACTTTCTCTCTCGAGTTGTTATACTATTGGCAGTATTAAAATTCACTTTGTTATTGTTCACTATTATTAATTGTCGTTGGTTCCTGTGGATTGATACTCTGATAATTGGACAAGATTATGATTAATCCTTGTTAAATATTAACATATGTCAATGTAAAATTAACGTTAATCTGTTACGACGATATGCTTCGTCGAAAAAAATGTGAATCATCGTTGTTTTACCGTGGTTTGCGTCGAGCTGTGATTGACGGTACTTTACTGCTTTGTCTCTAAGTATAGAATCTTTGTTGGTCACATAGTTAGTCGGTATGTCTATTATCTCAGTCACAGATATCGACTTGTTCGTGCGTTTCGTACACATTAGTTGATTCATCTTATGTCCCAATTCATGTACTGCTATGTTAGCTTTATTAATGTATGTGAAAACATTGTTTATGTTAGCATATATTCTGTCTCGGTTTGCTATAAATACTGGAACGTCTTATCTTCATGCTACTCTAACATGATTCAATTCACATATCCCCTTTTTTCCCTTTGACACTTCGTTGTTAGTCTGTTTTGTTCAGTTCCGTTTTTTATCGCTTGGCATAAAGTTGATTACTACTATATGCTCTTTTTTACCCCCACTTTTTGAAATGATATTCGTGGATCATCAATGTTAATCTGCGCGTTTACTACTCGTATCGTATACTGCTTTTCGCTATACAATTTTTTCTTCGTATGTTTCTGACTTTGGTCGTTTGCAACAGACTTTATTAGACACTGGCATCACTTATTTTTAAATCTTATTAGTTCGGATGTTGTACCTACAAACTAATGTGTTCTTCAGTAGGGATATGGTTTTGTCTGCTAGTGCTGATACGCATGATACTCCTAACCCCCCATTTGCATGCCGATATCTCTACGCCTTGTTGTTGATGTATCTTCATGAGGTAGTACTTCGTTATTCCGGTGGGAGGGGAGGGGCTTGAATTAGATTGTCTCATTTAATTACTCTGTAAATACTGCTGAGTAAAACCCGAGAATGGCTCGATTCTGCGACTTCACATCGGGTCTGCTTCTTGTGTCATGACCTTAGAGGGTCAAATTATTCTACTCACTAAGTATTGCATTTCTAACTTTAATACTGCACAATAGGTTATTTAATGCTATTGAGCTAAAACAACATTTTCAATGTTTAAGACTTAGATAATTTTTTATCCTGTTTTACGAAGGGAACGGAGTCTAAACCAGCAGAATATACTAGTGTATTTGGGTAAAGGTTAATGAAATCATGTTTTGTTAACTATTATGTATATCTACTAATGATAATTGTTTAGGGTTTAAACAACTTTCTGTAGTTTTCTTTCGCACTATATTTATTTCCACGTTCTGTTTGTTATTCCTGTTTGCACTCGGGACAGTCAATACATAGGTATATCAGCTCGCGGTTCTATGGTCATACATTCAGTTTTGGCAATCAAGTAATGGTTCATCTAGTTATAACTCTGGTGGACTTGCTTTCTTTCCAATGTTTAGTAGATCATACTGTGGGTGAGATATTTTCGATGTTAGAGATATGCTTGGAAAAGTATGAACAGGTTTCGTTTTGTATGGTAAAAGTGTAGTTACTTCACCTCGGTATTGAAGTGTGCGAACTTTGTTAAATGTATACAGTGGTTATCCTAAGTGCTATTGAACGTCGCACTTGCATGTGCTTAGTATTATCCTTTTGACTCACGTTGTACATTATTTTCCTGGGTTCATGTGATGCTATGTTAGCTATATTAATTTGAAAACCTTGTATGTTACTGCATTTTTTATATTTACTTTCTCTGCGACTTCGGTTATTATTTTCGGGAGGGATGAACAAAAGAACTCCATTCGTGGTGAATCGTATATGTTTATGTTCCGGGCAGAAATTCCTGCTTTAATACCTGGTATTTAACTCGGGGAAAATATCTATGCGCGGATCCTTGACGTAAAATCCATTTTGTTAATGTAATTACTTATTAACGATCGAAACTGTGTGTTGAACGAGATTTATGCAACCTCTTTTGCACATGGGTACATTCCTCAACCCACAGCCACAATGCTCCTTCCTCCTCCAAGAACTCTGGCGTGTGACTTGCATGTCACCTTTCCACCATTTCGGTCATCTCACAGCACGATCTGTTTTACTCAATATTGCTTCCGTGCTTTCAGCCAATCGATGCTCTTGAACATCTACCATTCTCGTGTCATTTTCAACATTATTTAATAGATCGGGTTTCACTTCGTCTCTTCCTGCAACGTTCTCATTTCGGGTGAACATTTTTGCAACCCACCCATCACACTACATAGTGAGGTGTCCTATGTTGGCGGCGATATCTTCTACAGATGTCAAATCGTTTGTGCGCTGACAGTTTCCTTCCATACGAGTAAGTCACGTCTCCCAACCTTGCCAATTCCAAATTTATGATTGGTTCGATTAGGTTCCTCATGTGAACCTTCTTCAACGCTCTCAGCGATGGGGACCAGCCGGCTATTATGTCAGTTCGCGGCCTCTACATTACGAGGCCCTCGACTCACAGTCGACTCCCAAGCGAGATTAGTGACTTTAGGGCAATGCTCCTTTAACATTTCCTATTACCAAAAATCATACACAACCTCTGGCAAAACCGCCGCGGTTGTCCTCCCTACCATAATAAGTGGGTATACCCACATCAATATTTGCAAAGTGGAGCTTCAATTACTCGTAAGCGTCCAACAAAACGTAATACTTCATCGGTGTTCCAACATAACACCCTCTTCGGCACAACTTTCTCGGCAAGCAACCATATGACTAACAAATCCGGTATCTTCGGAGGTTTTACCTAAAGGCCGTTTACCGTCCCATAACGTTACAGAGGTAGGTGTGAGCGTTTCGTCCATTTCGCACCTTTTTAAAACTCATCAGGAGCTTCGGCCTGTCACTCTGAGTAGTTTTCAGGGCTTCACCGCCGTTACCAGAGACCGGGGGCTCCCGTGCTCTTCGTTTCTTCTTTTTGTCTCCCCGCGGAAGGTGGAGACTTACTACTATTGTTAAAATATAGAGGGTCTCGACAGATCCCTCTGAGATGCGCCTTCTCTTTATCTAGCTAAAACACACGTGGGCGCTTCTACTCTTGGCTCACTGTTAACTTGCGGACGATGTTCTCTGTTCTGCGCCAACTTCTACCGTCGTGATCCTGCTTTCCAATCAATAGTCTGCTCGCTGGATGCTTGTGATGGCTATTTCTATTACCGCGGAAGCAATCATGCCGTTCTGGAACTATAATTTTATTATATAGTGTTTTTTTCTTCACCATGATTATTTCTATCAACCTGACTGTGATCGCGTGTGATCTAGGTGCTACCCCACAAGGAGAGGGACCTCCCTGTATTTTCTCGATCATCAGATTTCTCGAGTGCTTTAATCCCTCTGGGTCCACCTCGCAATTTTCATTGCCCAGACAACCTCTTTTCTGGCTAGCCTTGTCTTCCTCTATAAGCACAATAAATTCTTTAACTCTCAATTTAATAGCACAGATGTCTCTCTTTTTCTTTACTAAACAGCGATTCTTCTATCTAAATCCAAATCATGTACACTTTTATAAATGTCCATTAAAGAAATGCCATGTTACAATACATGTTGTGTGGCAATAACAAATTACAGAATTATAAAACGTTCAACAGCACAGTACTTCATCCAAAATGCAAATACGAAATAAACTCGCAAAGCCCAATGAAATTCTTACAGAACTTTTATCCAAAATTATAAGCAATAAAAACAAAAATTATTGTAAATTACTAATGTATATAATATTAAATAAAATATATTATATAATATATATATATATATATATAATATAATATAATATATATATATATATATAATATAATATATTAATATATATAATACCAAGATCACTAGATCTAACAATTCACCAATAAAATTTGACAAAGTATACGAAGAAAGGTTTTTTATAACAGGAAAAATTGGAATTTGGAAATGGAAAAAGTGCTCTCGCTTAAATTTTTTCAAAACTTTAAGCCTTAATTAAAACAAATTAATAAATATAAATATATAATTTTTATATATATTAATATATATATATTATAAGAGCAAAATATAGAAAAAAAATTTACTCAAAATGAAACCCAGTGTTTCTCTTCTTAATGTCCAAACGTTATTTAATGTGGATATCACAGTTTGTTATCGCATCTTTGATACCAACATATTGCCAAAAAATAAATAAGCGTTTAACTGCCTTCAATAAGACAAATATAATCGATAAATACGTACTAATTGACATTAAAAACAAGTAAATATGTAATATCAACTTTAATAATCATGTAGCAACGACCGGACAGTATAAGTTGCAGAACAAAAAACAGAACATTAGTTGGTCATAGGTTTAAAAACACAAACTGACTGACTATGGCAATGATAACTACTTGAAGTTCAAATATTCAAATGATAAAAAAAAAAATGGTCAAAGAATTAAACTCTAGCTTGACACAATTCTCCAAGTGAAAGTAAGTAATATCTGAAATGTTATAAATAGTAAGTTCCGACGACAAACTATTCCTAAATGTTATATAACTGTAGTCCTCCTGGACAGATTACTTAACCATTTAACAACTAGATCCCCGAACAGCGGCATTCCCCCCCAAATCTTATTAAATGTAGGTGTGACTGGATAAAAATCATAACAACTATTTGTCATAAACTCCCTCTTCGAGACTGTAAAATCAATCCACATTGGCCAGGGCCCCCTGACAATCCAATCATTCTAACACTTAATTTTTTCTCAAACCATTATCGTAACCAGTATGTCTCTATTTTGAAGTGCTTAAAATATATAAACCAGGCCGTGCATGTTGCAGAAAACAAGAACTTAGCTTAAACTCAACCGACTATTCTCTTTGACGAACTCTCTCAAGAGTGGAACACGGTTTTGAACCGAGTTCATATCTCTATGAAACAATTCAGAAGAATAGTATCTATTCTATCAATGAAATAAACCTGATGGTGATTCATCAAACATATCAGATAGACCACCACAGACTAAAGACCCACAGAAGACCAATAGTCTTGTTATGACATTGAAATCAAATACAACGAATAACCCACACAATACTCATAAAATATAAAGATGAAAGAGTCTTTGATATTCTCAACATGATTAGAAAGGACCACTGGGAAAATTTTAAGAAATTATAATAAAATAAAGAAAATGAAAAGATGTACTGAAACTTAACAATTAGGGTTATCATCCATGAATATATAGGCGCAGATATCTTTAGATATTAGCTGGAACAATATACGCAACACCAAAAGACGAGCAAAATCAACAACTAAACCCTCCTCCTGCCCCTGCATACTAGATATACATTATTCACCCAATATATAATAATATATATTAATTAATAATATATATAAATATTATATATATATATAATATAAAATAGTATAATATAACCCTAAATTATTATATAATATAATATAATAATTAATATATAAATTATAGCTATATATATATATATAATATAATAATAAGTATAACTAACAACAACAAAACAGGTTGTTATTATATTCCATGAATAAGTAAGACAGATATCCTTGTAGATGATTCGTGCAATCTATACGCAACCGCATGATAAATACCAAACACAACTACCCAATAAATAATATATATTAAATAATATATTAAATAATTAAATATATGCTCAAAGATAAACAAATGAAATATCACATAAAGTACTTTATCAAAATGGTCATTATAATCCTTGTCCATACATTATAGATATATTATAGATAATACATACAATAAGTTCCGAATATATATGAATGATAAAGTAATGATCAACAAGAAAAATTATAACAAACGGATTTGGCAAATCCGATTAAACTATTAACTTTGAAAATTAAAGATTTTTGACAACAATGTAGGATTCGGTTTTTTTCAGTGTGAAAAATGAATGCATACAGCGGTAGAATCAGCTTGATGTCTCAAAGCAAAAGAGTTGCCGGTTAGTGAAATTTTTAACAATCTAATTTCAATAAATAAAAAAAAATTAAATTAAAATATGATTTAGAATTATTCCACATATAAAATAATTGCAACATTAAATGTCAAACACATTTAGTTACTAATACAAAAGAATATTTACCACGTACAAAAAAAATACATCAACATCAGTAATAAATACTGCTTACTGCGAGTGCTATGGCAACATCCGCAGATATTATGCATTGCAAATGTGATCAACAGACGTCCAACTATTATAACGGTAAAAGCAAAAATTAACTTCAACGATAACAAATACATTTAAACAAACATAACTCAATAACAATTAATTGCCTGTTTACCATGAAAAACTAAGCCACAAGCTCCCACATATGAAAAATTCTTACAACACCTTTTTTGCATTAAAAAAAAATAATTAACACATTAATTAATTATTAATACTAAAATGACAAAAATAAAACAAGTGGCAGAATATTTGTTGACTAATGCACATAGCAAGATGAGTACTAAAATAAATAATAACAACGGCTAATACAAGCAAAACAAAGCGCGTACCAACATAACGCCTTTTGAATTGACTGACATGATAGAAGCAAAAAGGTAAATAATTTCCAACTTATTATTTATAATAAATTCTCTCCGTCAAGTTGATTACGCTTTCCCCATCCAAATCAGAAATCTTTTAAAATATAAATAAATGAGTATTCTTATTATTATTTATTAGAAGTAAAAATAAATTACAAAAGCTCCTTCAGAGGAACGAAAAATTGTATTTCTTTACAACCGAAACTCTGTTCGCTAGAAATCTCAATTTTATTCTAAAACCGAAACATGAAGACAATACAAATTTACAATTACATAGGTGGCTCCAATCACTATAGTAATAATTACAGAATAAATCGATATACAGAAGAACTTTATGTTAAGCGCAGTTTAACTTTAAGTAACCTTAAAATTAAGAATAATAATGAATAAAATAATAATAAGAATAATAAATACATATAAAATAAAAAATACGAATAATAAATAATAAATAATAAATAATATATTATATAATTATTAACAAAAAACTGCAAGGCGGCTGATCCATGACTCATATCAGATTATATGCTCACTGTTTTTTTCAGAATAGTTATATTTTTCGTAGTAAATCGAAACAGTTTTTTTCCATCCTTATTGGACCGTTTACGCGAGATTACAAACACTATTTTAAGCAAATTCTTCTTCTGATGAGCCAATTGCAAAAATGATACAAAACCGTAAACATAGAAAATGACAGTGAAATAACACTGACATTGGTAAGGATAGAAAATGACAGATATACATAAATGAGGCAAAGTTATTTATTACGTGTATA
This sequence comes from Trachelipus rathkii, assembly GCA_015478945.1. NCBI lineage: Eukaryota > Metazoa > Arthropoda > Malacostraca > Isopoda > Trachelipodidae > Trachelipus > Trachelipus rathkii. Next base: position 111 of record JABUQX010023120.1, on the reverse strand, counting down.
CTGACGCAAATAAAAATCATTATATATAATAAGTATATATATTATATATATATATATTATAATATATATTATATATATATATACTAATATATATAAATTATATAGAATTTA
>JABUQX010023119.1:75000-85619 GCA_015478945.1 Trachelipus rathkii | reverse complement strand
GGGCCGGTAAGAAGGGTCCTGTTTTCTGTTATCTGGGATGAATCCTTTAGGAGATGAATCTACGACCGGGGGAATGGGGTAGTGGCCATCTTTCACTGGGGAAATTGGAGATTTCACAGGGGAATTTGTTCTTGGAGGGGCTCCACCATAGGCTCCATACACCTCGCCTTCGTGTGTGCTGGTGGCTCCTGAGAAATTTCTTGAACAGGGTTTTCTAGGGAAATCTCTTGCTGAATAGGGGATAAAGATGGTCTAAACTCTTTTCTCCGAACCGCAGGGTTGGAGGGAGTTTTTGGGAAGTCAATTTTTGGAGTGGAACACTTAAATTCACTGTCTGGACGCGCTCTTCCGACGACTACATCGCTGTATCTTCTTCTTTCTACAATCTCATCGCTAAATCTTCTTTCTTCCACGGGTTTACTTTCTCTTACGGGTTCCACCGGGGTCGGTTGTTGTACGGGAGTCGGATGGCTCCAAGAATTCGTACTACTCGGTACCGGCTGAGGTGGGGGGATAGAGTAAGAGTTGTAGTATTCTTGCTGAGATTGTGGGGGATGGGGAGTTGGAAAGTAGCTGTGTCCATACTGAATTTGTGCGTTATGGGAATTTGGAAGAATATTGGAGAAACATTTGGATCGTGGAGGAGAAAGGTTCTTTCCATTCATCGACTTCTGTCTATTTCTTCGTTCTTCTTTCTACTTCTTCGTCCTCTTGCCTCCTCTTCTCTCTTTCTTCTTCTCTCTCAGACGAGGAACTCTTGGATCACTTCTCTGTTTGTCTTTCCTCAATCTTTCCCTTTTTGTTCTTTGGGAGGGCTCAACATTTCTTTCCACCGCGTGGGATCCCAAACTTCTCATCATTCATAAAGTCGAAATGTGACTCGGTTGAACTTTTCTGCTGGATCACCTTGGCATATCCACATGGGCTGGAAGTTCGGCCTGAACTAAACAATATACCATCAGTTTATTTGGTCCTCTCAAACATTGGACAATATATGGCCCGTCAAACTTGATGCATAACTTCGAACTTTGATGGGGCTTTTTAACTGCTCTAACGAAAACATAATCTCCTATTTTGAACTCTCTTTGTTTGGCCCTTTTATGTTGTTGCTCCAAAGTTTTTGTGGTTTCCGCTTCTAACTTCTCTCTTGCCAAATCTCTTATATAATCGATCCTCTCTACTATCGTATCTACTTCGTCCGAAATGAATCTCATTTTCTCAGACTTATTCACAAAGGGTGATACATAATCAGGCATCTCGTAAGGGAGCCTTTTTATATATCCATGCAAAAGGAAGTGGGGTGAAGACCCTATAGATCGATTATACGCGGAATTGATAGCGATTTGGGCAAAGCTCAGGTACTTATCCCAGTCTCGGTGATTTGCATTCACGTAATGCCGCAAGAAAGATTCAATATCAGCATTTATTCTCTCCACAACACCATTTTGGGATGGTTTGTAAGGCAAAATTTCCACCTTCTTTATTCTCCACGCCTTACATAAGTCCTTAAATACCTGGCTCGTAAATTCCAATGCATTATCAGAGACCAACAGTTGAGGGGCGCTATGTCTACATATGACCCTCTCTTGCAATGCTCTGGCACATTCTTCACTCGTTCTAGTCTTGCAAGGCACTAATTCAACATACCGTGTTAGAACATCGCGAAATACTAAGATGTATTTGGCTCCTGATCCTGTACAAGAAGGCAATTTCCCAATACTGTCAACATGAACGCGTGAGAAAGGGGTGTACGGCAATGGCCATCTATTAATCTCAGCGACAGGGGGTCTAGGACCCTTAGTTCTGGCGCACGACACACATTGACTACAGTATTCCTTAACTAACTTTTGAACACCAGGGAAATGGTATTTCTCCTCTACTCTCTTTTCAGTTCTTTGTTGACCACCGTGTCCACCAGCTAGTGAAGCGTGGCACTGGTCTATCACACTGTAAATCATACTATCCGGAACATGTACAAGATAAGGTTTTGCTTCTACAGCGTAATGTAAGATGCCTTTTATTAAGATGTGTGGGTGTGTATTGGGATTCTCTTCGGCCCATTTTACCAATTTTCCTACACGGGGACATTTCTGTTGTTCTTTGATGAAATTTTCCCGACTCAACGCGAAATCGATTCGCGGGAACTTTTCTGTTGTTTCTGCTCTCTCTGCTTTCTCTGTTTTCTCTGTTTTCGCTATTTCTTTGACCAGGAACACATTAGATGCCGGATGCCTACTCAGATAGTCTGGGGCAACATTATTCTTTCCTCTTTTATACACTATGGTGGGTGAGAAACTGTTTACTAAGAGATTCCATCGAGCTAAACGGCCGGTCTGCTGCTTATTTCTAAAAATAGCAGAGAGGTTGGTTGTCGGTGATGATAGTGACCTTGTAGCCGAAGATGGTGTTCCTAAACTTTTGCAAGCAGAACACCACGGGCTAAAACACGCCCTTTTTGATCGTAATCATAGTTTAACTCACTGTCCCCTGAGTTACCCGGACACGAAAGAGAGTGGTTTCTCTTTTCCCTCATCTGTCAGTTGGTACAACACTCCTCCTATTCCGTAATTACTGGCATCTGTGTTCACGAAGAATTCCTTGCTGTAATCAGGGAAAGTTAGTTGTGGCTGCACCACTAATTTCTCTTTCAAAGTGTCGAAAGCTTGTTGTTGTCTTTTTCGTCCATAGGAAAGGGACATCTTTCTTTATCAAATCATACAAAGGTTGTGCTACTGCGGCAAAGTCCTTTATGAGGAAGCGAAAATAAGAGAAGAACCCAAGCAAACTCTGTGTGTCGTCCTTCACATTTGTAGGAGCGGACGAAACTCTTCATTGTTCTCTTTGGCCGGATCTGCGGCTAATGCCATTCCTTCCGATCTTGATCCCAGGTACAAGAACGGCTGATGTAGGAAACTACACATTGATAATTTTATTCTCAGCTTATTTTCTCTGAAAGCAGCGACACTTTTCGTCAAATTTTTCAAAGTTGTTCAACCGGCCACGTCCCTGCCCAGGATCAAAACGTCGTCTAGATAGACTTGTGCTACAGGTCCTAAAGATGGTGTAAGGCCATGGTCAGTTGTTACTGAGCATACGACACTTGGGGCGTTCATTGTGGTCCGAACATCAAAACGAGTGGACACCAAAGGCCCTTCCTTGTCCTAAATGCCATGCCATCAGCTTTTGTGTCTCCTCCTCTATCTCTAAGGCGTTATACGCGTCCAATAAATCTACGGATGTAAACACGGTATTGCCCCCTAGGGACGTAAAAATCTCGTCGATCGAAGGCAGAGGAAACACATCCTGAATGCTATGGGAGTTGAGGTACCTGTAATCCAGACACACTCTAGGCTTTGAACTGTTCTTTTTAGCCACCACCAGTAACGGGGACGAGTGGGGGCTGTACGCTTTGATGTAACCCTTCTTCAGCGCGGAATCGGTGAAATCATCGATGTCCTGCAAATATCTGTGCGGTAATCGGTACTGTTTACGAAAGATGACCTTAGGGGCATCTGGTAACAGCTCAATCTTGAATTTCTGAAGCGGACAGACTGGGACAGCATCATCATCTAGTGCCAATACGTCATGGTAGTCCATGAGGAGCTCTAGCAATTCCTCCAGATACTCTGGCTTTTCGAGAAGACAATTTTCCGCATCTTCTTTTGACATCTTCTCTTCAATGATTTCTTTGTATACTCGCCTTAACTCTGTCTTCGTAAGACCTTTTGAGCAGGTGGCTACATTAGCAGAAACTGTTCTCTGGTGTCCTTTTCCGTCTGTGCCTCTCTTGATTGGTTCGCTAATAATCGGATACCCTTTTCCTAGATTCACACCTTTATTCAGATAAAAGGATTTGTCACTCAAATTTATATAACTGAGGATAACTGTATTATCCCTCACTGGACTAATTGTATTTGCCACGTACAAGGGTCCTTTCGTGAAAGCTGGTGTCATTATGCACATTCGCTCCAGTTCGAAATCCTCTTGAGTTTCCGGTCGGAGTTTTAGATATCCGCATGATTGACTAGGCAAAACAATCTTTTCGATTACCTTCAAATTTATCTTAAACTCTTCATCCATCATCAAATAACCATCTCCTCCATGGTCATTGTTCTCCAAAACTTCCAATTCTTCGGATTTGCCCAAATTTTCTTCCAAATCTGAGGGAGTGTGCTTGAGTTTGGGTCTGGCCCCTCTGGAATCAGCGCTGGGATGAGTTGAGGGGGGATCAGCTGTTTCCCGCCCTGTCCTCCTATTCACCTTGTCTGTTTCCACTTGAGCTTTTCCGTTCAAGGCAATTTCCCTATCTCTTTTTCCGTGTTTAGGCACTTGCTGCCTATGCGAATTTCGAACTGAAGAGGCTGTCTTTCTCCCCTGGGATACAGACAGATCGACCTTCCGATAGGAACGAGGTTCAACCGCGGCGTGTGCGTTATTAGTATTAACTGACCAGGCGGCCTCTCTATGCGAAAGATGCTTATCCGCGTTGCGTGTGTTTTTAACTGGCAAGGCGGCCTCCCTACGAAAAAGATGCTTATCCGCAGCACGTGCGGGTGGTTTAGCGAAAATTTGGTTCGAATCCTTGGTTCTCCCCCCTCTAGGCCCTCGGGCCTGGGGTAACTGCTCCTCCTTTTTCTTGAGGTCTCTTATTCTCTTAAGATTCCCATCAGAAAATTCTCTAACCAAATAAATTCCGAGTGGATCGGCAAAGATCGGAACGTCTACCTCTCTATCTTCCTTGATAGACATTTTTGCAGAAAAGAAGTTCAAAGTTATGGGAATGTTAGACAAAACGTTGCTACCCAAAAGAATATCCCAACTATTCTCTCCATCGTTATCACTCACTTGAAAGGTAGTGAGGTAATGTCTTTCATGTAGGCGAAGATATAACTGTATTTCTCCCTTTAATACCGTTGGCTTATTGTTCACCCCCTGTACTACTAAATCGGTTTTTCGGAGGGCTACTTTAAAGTTTCCCTCTTTTTCCAATTGTTTGAGCCGTCGGGCTGTGACAATACTAACACTAGATCCGGTGTCAACCAAAACTTTGGTCCTCGCCTCCCTACTACTCATCGATGGAGCAAGATAGACATTCGTGTAAAAGTGTCGTCCCAGCCTAAAAGGTTGCTGTACGACTTCTTTTCTTTTTTCCCTAACTTCCCATCTTTTCGCCCTATCTTTAAACTTCTTTTTCACACGTCTCTTCTCTTTGCCCGATTCTAAAAATTTTCTTTCTCTATCCTATCCTGAGGATGAGAAAGTTCTTCTTCATACATCCTATCATCATACTCCACTTCTTCATTCACCTCAAAATCTCTCGGCTGGCTCTCAGCCATATATACTCTCGCGTTAGTCTTTCCCTTCCCATCTGGAGGCTTGTACCCTTCCTTCTTCTTGGAGAAGGTCCTGGGCCCTCGCTGGCCTGGGTTGTAAGACTCTGGCTTTCTCGCTCTTACCCCTTTTTCCATATCAATCTTGCTATTGTATGGAGTGAACATCAGCGGGGTTTCTGGGGCAGGTCTCCAGGGCGGTGCTCCTCTACATTTAGGTTGCGACCCCCTTCAATGGTATGCCATGCATTCTCGGCAGTAGGGCCATTCCCAGCGGCATGCTTGGGACGAGTGACCCACTGATTCACAAAAGAAACACACAAAGTGTTCTCTCAACTCTTGGGCTGACATCTTCTTTAAAGTGCCCTTAAATTTCTGTGTACCATACCCCGTCTTCACTTCTTCTCTTTTCTTTTGAAAAGTATTATTCGGCTTTGCCTCATCTCTCCTCCTTTGAGGAGTGTAATTGGGTCTCACCTCCTCCCTTCCCTTCTCCTCATACCTTGGCTTCATTGGTTCCCTGTTGTCCCTGTATGAATTATTAACTCCAGCCCTCTGTCTCCCTCCCGATTCTTCTTTGGCCCAGAACACCCTAGTGGTGCGGACCTCACTTGGCCTTCTATTCTCATCTTTTAATAGAGCTCCATTTGAAATTTGAGATAATTTTTCTATCAACTCATTTAAACTCATCTCTGTATCGAATACCCTGAGGATCTTTTCTCGTAATCTGTCTCCATCTCTTCTTTCATTTATGTTTTGAATGATCTTTCCTGTAACCAAAATGTTTATCTGCCTTGAGTTAAACATTGCTTTATCATCCAGATCATGAAGGCGGCTCTGATATTTCCATAACCGGTCTTTCAACTCTAACACAAAATCGGTGAAGATTGAATCTCTCTCTCTTCTATATTCTAAAAAGTCCAACCAGAGTTCGAAAATCGTTTTCTTCTCCTCCGGCTGTAGATAAGTCTTTAACTGAGCGAGAAAATCTTCTAATTTAGTGAATTTAGAAAAACTATTTTCTCTAAGAACGTATTTTCTAGCCTCGCTGTTTTGATCTGAGGATATAGCAGACTTGGCAAAAGTAATCTTTTGACTTTCAGTTAATGGGCCTAAAGCATCTAGCTTTTCTTTCAAAGAAGTGACGAAGTCTGGGTACAAGATTCCTTTCCATGTTCTTGTTTTAAGATGTTTGCCAAATAATTTCAAATTCTCTGGAATCGTGGGAAAAGCTGTGTTAAACAAATTAGTCGGATAATAAGGGACTCCCATTGGTTGTGGAGGCATATAAGGGTAACCTTGCCATGCTCCAGGGTAAGGGTATGGTTGGTTAGGCATGGGATGTGGTTGGTTAGGCATGGTGTAATTTCCAGGTGGCATGCCTGTATAATAGAGAGGTGGGGGCATCGTCCCCGTTGGTAAAAACCCATAATTTGAGGTGTTCTGTCCTGCTGGAGCACCTTCGTTGGTGTTTCCTCCCATAACTCCTCCTGTGAGGACGCTGGTTTGTTGTTGAGCGTTGTTAGGCCCAGCAGGGTTTTGGGCCGATCCTAGGGCTTGGTTTTGGATCGGTGGGGGCCCGTCGGGTCCCCATGGGGAGGTGTTTGGTATTTCGGCACCCTCCCACTTGCTTTCATTGAGGTTATGAGTTTCGAATCCACCCCAATTTCTACGAACTTTCTTTTTAGTAGTAGTGTCAACAGTAGCAGGCTTTAGCTGTAGATTCAATGTGTTGTCCAAAGCAACCGTTTTTTGCATGTATGGTGGAGTTTCAACCCGTGGGGGAGGGGCTCCCTCCCTTACTACTTGGGATGTCTGGCTAAGAAGAGCGGTGTAGGGGTTCTGACCGGCCCTTGGTTCCACAGGAGTTAGGATGGGGGTAATCCCTAGGGGAGCTCGTTCCCCTTTTTGGGTTATGGGCGTTTCATCTCCGCCCCCCCCTCCGTTTGCCTGATCTGGATTATGACCTCCGTCACTACTACCCTCATTCACTTCAAGATGCTCTTCATCTCTCTCTTCGTCAGCAGCACCGTTATCTCCTATCTCCGAAATCTGTTTCTCCGCCATTTTGTTTTTTCGTAATCACCAAATAATGCACAAAATGTCTGTATGACACTTAACTATCTCTACTGTATGCGTGCTAAAGCAGTGTCAACTAGTGTTGGAACTATAAATGTTGTCTGCGGACCCCCTCGATACTTATATATATATATATATATATTTATGTAGAATTTTACTAAATTGCGAAAAATAGGTGTAGGTGCGATTCCCAATAGTTAACCTATATGTCAAAAAAGGTGAAAAACTCAACAGAAAAAATGTTGTCCGCAGATCTCATATGCTACTACTTCTACTACTCAAACTATCTTTTTACTACTATGCGATGTTTATTTCACCTAATTGAGGTGTTTTAAACAGAAAATCTTCATAAATTCTTTTCTGTTTTTCCCCATTATTTTCCCTAATATATATATATATATATTATATATATATAATATATAGTAATATATATATATATATCTATATTATATATTTATAATATATATATATATATATTATATATATATAAATATATATATATATATATATATATATATATATATATATATATATATATATGTCTTAAAATATCTTAATTTTAATTAGCGTTTGGGACTGATGGCTTTCTCAGGCTTTCCTGGTCCAGCGAAGGTGGGACTATAATCAATGGGGGTTACCCTCTATAGGTAGATACGTTATATATATATATATATATATATAAAAATATATATACATATTATAGTATATATATATATATATATATTAACTATATATATTATAGATATTATAATTATATATATAAATTATTTATCACTTAAACTAAGCCCCCCCGTAGATGGTTTCCCAATAAAAAAAATGTCATTAATTTCATATCGGTAAAATGCATATACACAGTTGGATATATATAAAATATATATATTATATAATTATATATATATATATATATATTATATATATAATATATTATATATATATATTAACATATATATTATATATTATATATATATTAATTATTATATTATATATATATAATATATATATATATATAATATAATATATATTAAAATATATTATATATATATGTATAATAATAATAATAATAATAATAATAATAATATATATATAAGTGAGTTGAAATAGCCTTAAATGAAGAGAAAGAAAGAAAATTTCAGTTTCGAGGATTTTTCTGTTTCCAATGCTGCCCCAATGTATGCAACGTTTGGTGCGGAATTTGAACGAAGTGTTTATATTAGGTGCATTCCAATGTTTCAGGTTGGTCGGTTGCCAAGTTCGATTTCTCTCGCGGCTCCGGCCTCGATTTCATAAACACTTTCTCGTCCACAACTCCGACAAAACGCACAATTTGCTGTGAGCTGGTGGTTAAAATTCCCTCTTGATTTTCCTCTTTCCGACTTCTGCGCTTTTCAACGCTGTTGTCAAGGTAAAGAAAAAGAATGAATAAAGGAGGAGATGAAGGAATATGAGATAATTAGTTATTATCACCCCCGGTTCCCCCAATTTCAAATTTTTCTTAACGCTAAATATCCTTATTTTACAAGTATTATGGCATTTGTTTACAAAATATTTGAAATTTGAAAAAATGGACATAGATTAATTATCATTAATTATTAATTATTATTTTAATTAGTGTGGAAATATTTTTCCAAACCAATCTTAATTATTTATATAGTGTGGTTGAATAACGATGCAAGGCCTTGATCATCTCTTTCAACCTTCACCATGCAAATAATAATAACTAATAATAATAAAATGATAATAATAATAATTAAATCAAAAATTTTCCTTTTCTTGGAAGAAAGTTTTTAATTTAATTTATAACGGCCATAAAAATGATAATGCGAATGATTGGTATCATTCACGTTACCACAGATATGCAAATAATGGACAAAATAGTAATAATAATAATAAAAAATAATAATAATAATAAAAATCAAATTTTTTATTATTGGCTTAAATTAACGGTTGATCAACCTGAATTATTATTTTAATAGTCCCTGACTATCTAACTAGCTAGTTTAAGAATTATAGGCATATATAATATATATATATTATATATATATAATATATATATTATATATGGCTTTTTTATATATATATATATATATATATATATATATATATATATATATATATATATATATATATATAATATATATATATATATAATATATATATCTGAGTAGATACAATCAAATGTTGATTTAATTGTATCTGTCTCTCTTACGGGTGCATATGCCCACGTTATGGGACCTAAAGAGGTGTCTGGATGAGCAAATAGCTGTAGGAAAGGGCACGGACATGCTATCTGAATTTGTCATCTCAAAAGAACGATTCGGAATCCGTCGCAAGTAGAGCCACTTTATAGTAATATATTCTTGACCTCTTATTACTATCTATGGCTAGAAGGGCATTGAAGTAAGTCTTCTAGCAATACTTTATTTTCGCCCTGATTTTTCAGATAAAGTACAAGGTACAAAACAAGATCCATATAAAAACCATAAACAGACACCTAAAAGGTAATAAACTTTTGATAAGAAAAGTACACAATAAAATATAATTGCTGGAATTAATGAAGGTATTAATAATTACTAATTAAATACATATTTGCGTAAATGGCATGTGGTTGCATGGTTAGCATTCATGAACATAAAAATAATACTCAAAAACATATTTTACATGATGGCTTATTCCATCTAATTATATAATAGAATCATGTTTCATTTAATAATTACACAAGGTTAATTAGAAAGATACATATTAATTATACACTGAAAAGAATATTCACATTTTACACATACCTCTTATAGGCCATTTACAAATGCCATAATTATAAATGTTTTAGCTTCGCTTCAATTGTGGAGTTGACTCCTTTACATTTAAGATATAAAATGTTTATAACTCTGTAAATTATAATTATAAACATACCGGAAGAATATAATATAAACATAATTACAGTCTTTAAAATATGTAATATATATATTATAAATATATATATATATATATAATATATATATATAGTAATATATATTAATAATATATATATATATATACTAATATATAATATATATGGCGTGATGGTGGTCGATATATGATTCACCATATTTTATTAATTTCCAGCCAGGTAAACTGGATCAAGCACACGAGGAATTTTTGACCACTATATTAGATAATATATATATATATATATTATATATAAAATATAGATATATATATAATATTATATATATA
>JABUQX010023119.1:55000-67500 GCA_015478945.1 Trachelipus rathkii | reverse complement strand
ATAATGAATACTTCTCAAGGAACATTTTCCAGTCTACTGATTTTAATTTAACGAAATTAAATATCATCTTTCATTCTTCTTTTTTCATTTTTTTATATTCTTATTCCTTATCTTCTTTTTTTTCTTCTTCTCTTCTTCTTTCTTTTCTTCTTTGTTCTTTTTCTCTTCTTTCTTCTTTTCTTCTTCTTTAATCTCCTGTTTCAATTTAAGATTAAAGCCGTTCTCAGAATTTTTCAACTCGAAATAAATTTTAAGCATTACATATTTCTGAAATTTTGACTTCACTATTTCTCTTGCAGATTATTGAATTGAATTTTTGTAACATCTATTTGTCTATCCACGCACAACGTAGATATATAACCACATTAGGCGCGGGACAAACACCCACCACACCACACACAACACACACACAGATACAAGATATACAATATATTATATATATATATATATAGTTAATATTATTATATATTATATATATATATATATTATTCTATATTATATATCTATAATATAGTATTATAGTATACTATATAGATATATATATATAAGAATATATTATATATATATATATATATGATTATATATTATATATAATAATTATATTATATATATACATATATATATATTATTATATATATATATAGTATATATATATATATAGATATTTATATGTGATTTATATATATATATATATATATATAATATATTATATATATAATATATATATATGTATATATTAGTAATATAATATAATAAGTAATATTATTATATATATATATATACAGAGATATAGATGAAGGTAATAATATATATATATATAATAGGCAGTTATTATTATATATATATATATACTATATATATATATACTATATATATATAATATATATATAATTATATAAAAAATATATATAATAATTTATATATATATTATATAGTATACTATATATAGTATATATATGATAATATATATAGTATAATAGTATTTATATATATTTATATATAGTTATATATATATTTATATAAGTATAGGTAGATGATATATATATGTTAGGCGTAGTATAATGATATAATATATATTATATATAACTATAGTAATATTATATATATATATTATATATATATATATAGTAATATATATAATAGATATTAGTCATAATAAAATAATTATATATATATAGATAGTATATATATATAAGTATTATATTATATATATATATATATAGATATATAAGATATATATATATAGTAATAAGATAGTATATATAATATTTCTATGATATATATTATGATATATATATGATAGATATAGATTATATAGTGATTATATGATTAGTATAGATTATAATAATATATATAAGTATATATATATAGTTCTCTATTATATATTAATGGAATATATATATATAATAATGAGTAAAACAATGACACTATATACATACATATGATAGATATATATGATATGTATTATAGATAATAATATAGTATATATTACTATTAGAGTACGTAACGAGAGAGTAGATAAATATATTGTATATATATATATAAAATATATAAGAGTTATATATATATAGTATATATATGATGATATATAGTAAATAGCTTAACTCTAGTAGATATATATAATAATAATTAGTAGAGATATATAGATATATATATATATAGAGAGGTATAGATATATAGATTATATAGTTAGATAGATTAATGATAAATATATATATATGATATATAGTATATATATATATGATATATATATATATAATATTATATAATATATATATATATATATAGTATATATATATGAAATATATTAACAAAATATATATTAAATGATATAAATAATAATATGTTTGTTCGTATACCTCCTGAAGGAGGGTATACGAAAATGTATACGGAAAGCTCGAATTTCTTTTAATAACGGAAAACAGTAGTGGTTATCCATATTATAATAGTGCCTCGTTTATAGTATAGTTTAACGCTAATTTTAAAAGTTTTTAATTTGCAAAAATGAAAGTATAAAATATATATATATATATATATATATATATAATATATATATGATATATGTGTATATATTTAGTATATAGTAATATATATATATTTATATAATAATATAGATATATGAATAAGAGTAATTATAATAATTATATAAGTAATATATAATATATATATGATAGAGATAGTTATATATATAGTGATATATTATATGGATTCTTTATTTAATATATATATAAAGTAATACTAAGATGTAGATAATAGTCATCACATATATAGTATATGTATAGAATATAGAGATAATATATGATATTATAATTATTGATTATATATAGTATATATTATATATGTATATATATATGAATTTAAGTAAAGTTGCCGACACTCGGTAGGATAATTCGAGTGATGGTGTGTGTGTAATGCACGCATAATATTGTCAAAAGTGTAGTGCCCCCCCAAAAAAAAACCACGTGTATCTCGAAAATAGTATAGAAAAAATTCATTTAGCTTCTTTCAAATAAAAAAATAAAAGAAAAGTAACTTCACCATGCATTCCATGGTATAAACCATCATAAAAAAACTATCACACCAATGGAACAATATTCCTCGTTTCTCTTTCTCTCTCTGCTCTCTCTCTCTCTCTATATATATATAGTATATATCTATTTATATATATAAATATATTATATATATAATATGAATATATATAGTATATATTATATATATATATATATATATATGATACAGCGGCGGCTCGTCCATAGCATGCAGAAAACTGCAAAGAAAAACAAACATAAAAAAAAATTTCAGAACTAAGCCACAAATACAAAGAGCAATTGTTATTTCCTTGTCTCTCTTCTCTCTCTATATATTATATATATATATATATATATATATATATTATATATATATATAATAATATATATAATTATATATATTATTATATATATATATATATATATATTGTATATATATATATATAGTATATATAGTAATATAACAGATAATATATATTTATATATATATAAATGATATTATATATAAATATAATAATATATTATATATTATATACTATATTTAGGTGATCTGGAAGAAAACGATATGTATATATTAAATATGATATATATATATATTATATATGTATATAAGTATTATATATAATATTATATATAGTATATATATATTATACATATTAATATATATACTATATATATATTAATATATATATTTTTTGTTTTTGAGAATTTATTCCATAGAAAATAATGAGAACTTCAAAAATCTCTATTTGTGTCTGGAAAATCTCTCTATAGTGTAGAATTTTTACTGTTTGTTAATCCAGCAGAGGATGTGTCCGTGAAGTGTAGTTATGAAAGTACATGGACTTTTAGGCGATTTTGTTCCGATCTCATATTTCTTTCCCTTTTCTGGGCCTTCACATGTTATTCTCGTGTTTAAATTTCGATCATTTTGTCAAATTTGAACTGATCAGCTTTTATGCAAATCACCATTCGATTAATGACAAATGTATATATATATATTATATATATATATATATATATTATATATATATATATATGATATTATATATTAGTATATATATATATATATATAGTATATAGTAGTGATTATCATATATATATATATTTGTTATAATATAGATATAGTTATATATATAATTAAAGATACATATATATATATATAATAATACTTTATATTAATGTTATATATATATATATATACTATAATAGTATATATAATATATAATATATTTATTATATATTATATATTGTATTATATAATATATATATATATAACGTATATATATACTAATATATGATATAATATAGTATATATATATATATATATAGTATATATATAATAGATATATATTATATTAATATATATAATATATATATATATATATATATAAAAATATATATATATATAGTATATAATATTATATATATATATTATAGTATAATAGTATATATTATAATATATAGTGATATATATATATGATAGTAGTATGATATATAAATATATTATTAGTATATATATACTATATATATATACAATATATATTTATATACACTTTTATATAACATATATATATATATTATAGTATTAGTATATATATATATTTATATTATATATATATAAATTACTAATTAATATTATAATTATTAATATATATGAATCATATATATAATATATATCATATATATATATATATCTATATGAGTAATGGAAAAAACACATTTAGTGTTATAATCATTTTATTCTAGAAATACAATGCAATAGAAAATGTCTGAATTACTTATTAACTGGTATCTAAGCGCTATCAGTTTAAGAACAAAAAAAAAAAAAAAAAAAATAAAAGTCACACCTCAAGCATGAGCCCTTTCAATGAAAGATAATTTCTAAGGTGAATATGCTAAATTAGAATCTGGATCGCTAGAACAACCCTAGACCCTGATGTCTGTGCTATTCCAGTCTTTTATAAAAAAAGAATAAATAGAAAAAAGAATAAAAAGTATACAAAATTAAAAGATAAGAAGGAAGAGAACACACAAAACAGAGATTATAAAAATTAGATACTGATACGTCTAAATAAATATAGATATCAAAAAGGATGAATACGAATAAAATAATTAAATAGAATGAAATAAGGAATGAATAAAGTGGGAAAAGAATAATTGCAAAGATTATATGACTTAAGTTATCGCCAAATTAAACTAATTTACAGACGAATAAACGTTAAGACTTTAGAGTATGCAGTGCAATGTGTTATTCCCCAAAGGTTAATTGACTGAGTTCATAAATGCTATTTCATAGATATATTATATATGTATTTATATTTATATATATGATTATATAATATATATATATATATATATATATAAATAGTATAAGTAGTAAAAGATAATATGATATATACTGATATAATATAGTAGGGAGTAATTATAGGATATAATAGATATATATTGAAATCTTTTATTTTTTCAGATACTTCATATGCAGATCAAATTTTATAGGAGCAAAGGACATAGTATATATATATGGTTATAAATATATATATAATATTATTATGTATATGAAATATAATATATAATATATAGTAATATATACTGATGAATACGTACTGATATAAGGTATATATATTATATGTATATAATACATATATAGTATATAGTTAGTGATCATATATGCAGACTAGAGACGTATAGGGATAGATATGAGATGTAAAGATAGAATAAATATAAGTAAACCAACCTCAGTAGAGTAGAAGATCAAGTATGAGGTGAGGAGAGAAATGAGTAAGAGAGTGAATATAGATGATAGAAATAGAGGTATATATTAAGTATTTAATATAGCTATATATATAATATATATCTATAATATAATTAATAGTATATATACGATTATCTATAATAGTATAATGATGATAGATTGGCATATATATAGATTAGTATTATATATATATATATATATATAATATACTATTATAAATAAATATAATAATATATATTATAGTATTATATAAAATATTATATATATTAGATATATATATATAATAATACGCAATATCCTTACAAATCGTTTTAGATGAGATGAAGAGGATGCGGAAAAGCAAATAATTTAAATGATGAAAGCGCAGAGCCCTGCGACTAGCAGTGCAACAAATCACCGCTATTTTTGTAATATTTTAGGGGGTAGAAATAAATTGAGAAGATATGATAGAGAGATGAGGTGAAGAGGAGGAGAGCTAACTAGCCTAACGCTAACCGTAGAGACCGCAACCGAGATAGACCGAGAGTAAGACGACCTGACTCATGACAGCAGATCTTTACAAAAGAAAAGATTAAACTGCAAAGAAAAATGTTCACACAGAGAGCAAGATGAGACCTAACCTGAACCTAACGGATCAAACCACTTTACTAAATGTCCTCGATATGAATATATGATGATAGGTATATAGATAGATATATATATATATTATATGAACGATGATAGTAGTAATAGTAATAAGTAATAGTAATAATCGAGTATCATATAATGAATAGATAGATTGGATAATCTTTTAAATAAGATAAGTATAGATAATTATGTATTGATTAGTGCATGTGTAAGGAAAAAATAAGTTCATAATCAATATAGATGAAGTATAGATAAGAGAGGTATATATTATATAGATATATATATATATATATATATTATTATTATATATATATCATATATATTATATATATATATATGATAGAAATTAACTGAATAGATGAAATGCATAGTGATGAAGTAAGAATATGACGATATAGATTATACTTATATATTATAATTTTGAAATAAGAATGTGAAACGAGAATAAACGGAAATCGTATGTGAAGAAAAAGATTTAAGAGATTAAAGAGATGATTGAATGATAGTCATTAGAATACAGCACCAGAAGATTTAGAAAAATAGTTTTCATACCAGTGAAGAAGAAACAGTTTGAAAGTACGTCATGTTTGCGCAGTATAGAAGAACTGATGTGTTAAATGGTATACTGTTACTTGCTTATAAGTGCGAATCCATTATTTTTTTAATTAAAAAATTCTATGACAAGAAAATAAAAAACCCAGAGTTTTTTTCTCTTCAATATGGCGTATCGAAAATTATGTCCAATATTAAGCTATTAACAACTCATACTTAGATGCGCGCAAGGAGGGAAGTGTCATGGTGTAGGGGGGAATATTTGTTATGAGAGTTGTGTGCAGTGATATATGTTGGTAAGAAGGAGGGGAAGGGTCGAGGGATGGATTTTATGCAATGAGAGGACTTCAATCACAATATAAAGATTTATAAACAGATACACCCAATTAATTAATACTATAGAAAATAGTATCTTTGTAACATGGTTATGCTATCTAAAACATAACATACGAAAATGAAGACGTTTAACGTTAGTAAATATTGTGAAAAGTTTTTATCTTTACTAAGGCATCTATCCTTATGGAATAGATTCATTTAACATTTGAATGGCCTTCAGTGGAATTTGATACTCATGTATCAAAACTGCCGATTACCTTTGCGATTTAGGTTGCTGTTTTCCACTGCTCTACTCTGCTCTCCAAATGTCATACTTCGAATTTAGGCATTATATTCACTTCACATCTCTTTTTTCAATAAAAATACTAAAAAAAAAAAAAAATTCATGAAGTAACTACCTTGACTAGAATTATTTCCTAATTAAAAGTTTTCTATGTATTTTCTCATTTCAAATAACAAATGACATACTGTAAACTAGTATCGTGGCTGGGTCTAAGTGAATGAGCTTGTTAACATCTTGGGAAAATGGACCATTGTTGTGAAAAAACATCTGCTCGTATATAAGCCTGATAGAGTCTGACTACCTAGAATGATCAATAGATACTTGCGACGACATATAACTTAGTTATTCGTAACCATTTAGGGTCCAAGTGACCGTTTCTCTCACTCAGTTTATAAAGTCTCGTCAGTACCACCCTCGAATATAGCCTCAAAATGCGATTAAATAATATTTAGTCATACCTCTGGCGATAATCATCATAATAATTTTATTACTAGTAATATTATTAAGAGTATTATGTAAATACAAAGTTTTATATATGTATATATATATATATCGATAATAATATATATATATATATATATATATATAGTACTATTAATAATATATATATATATTATATATATAGTATATATAATATATTATATTAATATATATAATATTTTAATATATTAATATAGTAATATATTAATATTATATTATATACGTATATTATATATATATATACTATTCTATATATATAATATTATATAATATTATTTATTAATTAAGTAAATATATTTATAAATTTATTATCCTACTTATTTAATATAATTCTATACTTAATTTATATATATAAAGAATCATATATATATATTATTTATAATATATATTATATTCACTCTCTCTCTCTCTCTTATCTAATATATATATATATATATATATATTCTCATATATTATATATTAATTATATATATATATATACTATTAATTATAATATATATATATTATATATATAATATATTACTTATATATATATATATATATTATTATAACCTGTGTATATATTGTTATAATACATATTATTTATAATATATATTAATAATATAATATATATAATATATTATAATATATATATACTATGATAATAATACAGATATTATTATATATCATATATATAATATAATATCATAATATAAATATATACTTAATATTATATATATATAATATATACTATACTATATTAATTTATATATATATATATATTATAATATATATATATATATATTTATATATATATATATATATATTATATTAATATATAGTATATATATATATCATTAATATTTAAATCATTCTTATAAGTAATAAAAGTAAATGCTCTATTTCGATGCCATTAGTATGATATATTTTAATTTTATTATAAGTATATTATTATATTATTATCATCTTATATTGCTACATATACCATGAAAGTAAGATAATTTGTAATTATAATTAAAATATTATTTTAAATTTTTTGACACCCATAATCTCTAGCGGGACCCACGTATATCTCACGCTCTAACGGCCCCTTAGGCTAGGTTACTCGCTTCACGTACACTCACCCCCAGTATTAGGGAGATACTCGTCTGTATTTCTAGGTAGATTAAATATAATTGTATCATCGAACCAACCATGAATAATATGACTACAGCTCATCCAATAATCATTAACAAGATAAATAGGCCCATAAATATGATACTCAGTCCGGAACCAGATATACATCCGGATTATTAGATTTTACCTTGGGGGTTTTTTCAAGTAAATTTAAATCTGTCACAGTTTAAGGGGCTAACTAAACTACTTATGCATAAAAATAACCTAACAAATAATAATCATTTTTTCATTCTTTAGTAGTTCAAGTTTTATGTAGCTGACACATCAATTTCGCGTTGCTCTCCGTGATTAAAGGTTTGTAGCTATATTAACCTAAGAGCCTAAACTAAAGTAGATGCTTACCCGGATGGCGATGTTGCCCTTTTGTGAATGAGTATATCTCGTAACAACTACAGAGTAGGGGCTCACAAGAAAACTAGTGATTATACAATTATGGAAATCGAGGCTAGATGCGCAGTTTCTATGTAATGGAAAGATGATAGCTAAATAAAAAATTGTCATTTTTGTCGCTTCTTTTAAGTTCTCTTTTATTTAGAACTACGTTTTATTCATTTGAAGCATATTATGGATATCATATGACTTGACTGCTATAGTGTGCGTTGTTTTGGGTCCGCCCGAGGCCGTTCTCAGTGTGTGGGTAGATGAGCGGGCGTGTTTCTCTCTGCCTATATTCCGTAGGGGGAGGGCGGAGGAACCCCCCGCAACACCCAAATACTTCTGGAGTACTCTTCTCCCCGGAGGGTTGAAATAGTCCTACCCCGTGAGTCCGCGAAGTGCCGAGATCGACCCGCGACTCTTGCATCTTTGCGGATACCCTGGGGTTATTCTTTAATATGTTAAAAAAAAATCTTTTTACAAATATTATTAAATATCTGCAGACTGGAATATCTATAGTATATATAATTGATAGTGTTCGACGGTTTCTGTTTCAGTTTTACCGTTATGATTGCAGACAAACTTGATAAATAGGTACAATATATGTATATATAAGGAATATCGGAAATTATATCAGAAAATATTTCTGAAGCATTTTATTTTGAGATTTGCTATCAATACTTATAGAACATATCTTTATTTATTTTTCATCATTGCTCATGAACCTAAACACATTTGGTGAGTATGGGAACGAATTTCTTGAATAAAACGTAATACAGTAAAAGCACATCTCCTTTCCACGTAATCACATCATTATCGCGTCTTTGACTTGTCGTTGTCATCAAATTATTTTCTAACGAGATATTTCTTTAACTTAGAAAACGAGTGATTATTATCTCTTGGTGAGAGGTCTGAGCTGGGTGGAAGGATAGAATAAAACTTCCAATTTAAAAGTTTGTAACAACTCCTTTGTGACGCGAGAGCCTGCGGACGGACATTACTGACTTATAGGCCAACTTCTCACGTTATCATTCCCTGCCTTTTTGTTTTGCATCACTCGACACTATTTAGGATGTAACATTAGACACCAGCATTCATGGCGACACCTCGAGTCGGAAATTCGTCGATAGATGGAACTTTCCTGTCACAGAGGGAAATTAGTTGCCTTCAAAAAGAACAGTTTTCGATTCTTCTGGACATTATTCATTAAGTTCATCGAAAGTTAAACTACCTTCTACAGGAATTTTTTCTACAATTTTACTAATGAGGTTATTAGTGACTTCAAGCGACCTGCAACTTCTTTCTTCTTTATGAAAGGAACTTTTTCCCGCCTTAAATTCACAACACCATTTTGTCTTGTGTATCTGTCCATATCGTCCTCGCAAACAAAGTAAACAAGGCGCAGATAAATTTTATAAGTTTCTCATTTTGCGAAAAGGAATATAAAAGCAGAACTAACCCCAACATTTGATGGAATTAGGAATTGACAAGACCATTTGGAACATAAATTACATGAACAAAGAAGCAGCGACTGACCTTTAGTGACCCATAGGTTTAAAAATCTTATATTGAGCTTTGGATGGCCTTTGTCACGTGACGAGGATCCAGCAGATGAAGAAGCTGTGCCAACCAGGAAAAATAATTACTTTTCTCTCCGCATATGCCTTGCATATATATATATATATATATATATATATAATATATATATATATATAATATATAATATAATATATATATATATATATATATATATATAATATATATATATATATATTATATATATATATATATATATATATATATAGCATAAATATATATATATATTATATATATATATGAGAACTCTCGGAAGCTCAGCGGATTAAGCGAGTTCTTCTCTAGCTTAAAGACCGTAATTCGTCAGTTTGTCCCTTCGCCCTCGAGGGTTCGATCCTTAGACCCACTTACCTGAATGAACAAAAAAATTGCCGTCAGTAGGAGATTTTCTGTAATTATGTAATTATTAATTACAGTTTACGGTATAATCATTATAATGAATTACATTAATCTGAATACCCACCCATCACTAAAACACAGCCAACATATACAACTGAGGACCCTTTTATTACATACAGAAATCACGTTCTGTATCTGCTCTAACACAGAAGGTCTGCCTGTTAAGGGTTGAAACTATAGCCATCGTTGGTTAGAGCATCTTGATCAGGTTGAACTAAGGCAAAGGTTGCTATCAATTTTAATAATATGTGCAATATTTACTCTTGGTCGGGAAAACACAAGAACAAACTTTCCCCTTACTATAGCAGTTACTAATGTAGGTGAAAGAGCCGCCCCCCCCCCCCCATTAAAGGGATTCAGAGGTTTAGTGTTAATTAATATATATATAAATATATATAATATATATATATATATATATATATATATATATATATATATATCTAATATATATAATATATATATATATATATTATATATATATATATATATATATATATATATATATAATATATATATATTATATTATATATATATGAAGTGCTCATAGTATAGTATTAATAGTATGTAAAAAATATTGTGGTTTTTAGATAATACTTTTTAAAAGTAGTTATAAAATATATGAGTTAACTTATTTCATTTAGAGAAAGCCAAATTAAAGAAAACGAATTGTAAGAATGTCATTTTTATCGATTTTATTTTTGGAATATAGAATATATTTGTTTAACTTTTATTACCTAGTTTTTATTCGTAATATGTTACTAAATAATGTAATTTCTATTGCAATATGATGTTTTATATTTTATATCATATTTTATATTTTATTTATGTAAATAATTTGTATTTTTGTATGATTTGTAAAACAGATCTTGGATCTCTTCTCTCTCTCTCTCTCACATCTCGTCTCTCTCTCTCTCTCTCTCTCTCTCTCTCTCTCTCTCTCTCTCTCTCTCTCTCTCTCTCTCTCTCTCTCTCTCTCTCTCTCTCTACTCAAATGAAAACTTAATTCTGGTGCAGGTCAGAGAGAAAAATTAATATGTATTAGAAATTACCCGTCTTTCTTCGAGTCGATCGCATTCAGAAGACTTTCGAAGCCCCTTATTCTGGCCCTTACAAGGTTCTTCAATGAAAGGATCAATTGCTAAAAGATACAACTTCCTGATGGATGGACGGATGTCGTTTCAATTGGTCGTTTGAAGCCTGCTGTACTCCCATCGACTTCGAAAATGGTTCTTCAATCGGATGATGATTCGCCTTTGCAGATGGTTCCTTAATCGAATGATGATTCGAGTTCACGACGGTCACTTCATCTACTGAACAGCAGGAATATACTTTAGCGCCTAGACGCAACCCAGTGCGTAGTGTACGTTTTGAGTGATATTTAATTAAGTATATTCAGTGTTTAAAATTAATTTAG
>JABUQX010023119.1:47500-50000 GCA_015478945.1 Trachelipus rathkii | reverse complement strand
ATCTGGAATACGCAAGTACAGTTTTTTGGAGTCCATTCCTCAAGAAAGGGACCATAGGAAAAGATTGAAGAATCAAGAAGGGCATACCAATTTAATATCCGAGTAATGAGTAGGTAAGTCTTATTCTTACCTACGAACTACTTGAGAATAGATATACATTTCTTTGAGAAACACAAGAAGATTGACGGCATGGAAAATTAATAGGAACAGTTTCTCATAATACTAAAATAGAATTGGAAAATTATCATTAAGGCAATTCTAGATATGAATGTAACGATGTACAGACGAGGTAATGGGCATTAACTTTGTCTAAAGCGATATTTAGACCCAATATAGCAAAGAATGTTCTTCATTTAATCAGGTAATTGGAGGTAGCTGAAGTAGTCTCTTCTTCTAAAATAGTGAACAGCGCATACATCGGATTTATTTCAACGAAAAAAGTTGTATAAACACTTTAAGGAAATTTGGTCTGTGAACTTCAACCTCATAATAACCGAATCTTTACTTTATGTTAAAAACCGATAGAATTTAGATAAGGTGAAATAGCAAACGAAACGTTTTGAGATTCATTTGGTAAATGATTAAAAGTAATGCTCTTAAAAGAATTTGGCGCCGAACGTATATTGTAACAGTTTTTTTATCAAATTTCATCTTTATTACGTAAATTCGGAATGCTCGAAATTTGGCAAAGCATCATTTACATATCATAACTTTAAATGTGTAATAAACTAGTTCCTGATGTTCACTCGTCACTCTGCCTATAGCCATGGGTTATTGTTTCTTAACTGTTCTAGACGTTGATAGCGGTGCACTATCAATCGAATCACACCTATCATTAATATTGTGTAATAAACAGTGTTTTAATGTCAGCACCACTTAGAAGGATATTTCTAAACGTTCTACAAGTCTGTTACCGTTCATCGCACATATCATAGATTATTGTGAATTACCAGTTTTGATGTCCCTGCTACTTAGGGGTATCTTCTACATTTCTAAGGCTGGTGACATCGATGTCGATCATGACTACAGTTCAATATTTTGGTAATATAGTTTTGGTGTCACCGTTAGAGGGTAATTATAGCGTTCTAAGCCGGTGACCTCATCTTTAACAGACTAGCCTTGAGTGGCCTGTAAAGTCTTTGCTAGTTCGTGTTCTACCTTAAGTTCTCTTCTCTGCCTTATTCTTCTCTTCTTCCTTTCTTGCTTTTCATTTCTTCTTCGTCTTCTCCTCTTCCTTAGTAACTCTTCTTCATCTACGCTCGTTAAACTTCTAATTCTCCTGCCTTCTTCTTGCTATTATATTATTATTCATTGATTGAATTATTATTATTATTATAATTATTATTATTATAATGATTTTTTATCATTATATTATTCATACATTATTCATTACTTTTATTTATTATTAATATTATTAAGTAGAATAATAATCAATAATAATAATAATAATGAATAAGTTAAATAATAATTATATAATATTAAAATAATAATAATAAGACATAATAATAATATTATTATATTTATTATTATTATTAATAATACATAAATTAATACTAATATGTAATCAATTAATAAATCATATTAAGTAATAATAAACAAAAAAAATAAGTTTAGTTATTTAATTAACACAATAATAATAAGAAAAAATAATACACTTAATAATTAATATTAATATATAATAAGTTAGAATCATTTATAGATCTATATATATATATAGTATATATCATATATCCCCTATACTAGGGTAGCGCTCTGTTATTCGCGTTCTTTTGAGGGTATATATTTATTGATTTAAGTATTTATATAGCCCTTTTAATTTTATATATATATATAATTATATATATACAGCAAGAGAAAGATTTTAACCATTTATTTTATTTTTAAAAACGAAGGCAAACTGTAAAGTTAAGGAAGAAAAATTATATATATATATATATATATAAAAAATAAATTATTTTAATATAACGCAAATGAAATTAAATAAATAAATAAAAAGAATAAAATACTTAAAAAATAAATATATAATAAATTTACCTTTAATACTTAAATAATTGCCAAGGGAATCTCAACGCACTTTCCTGAGCCATTTAGATAGCCAACTTTTTAAATCTGAAGAATTTCGTATGTATAAATGTGGAAGAAATTCATTGTTGTGTAAAGGAAATTTAAAAAAAGCTGTCTTTTAGCGAGATTTTAACGCTGCTTATAAGTAGCGCTAAAATCTCGCTAAAAACTCGCTAAAAATGTTTTTTTTTTTTTAAATTTCCTTTACACAACAATGCATTTCTTCCATTTTAAAATCTTAAAGGAATTCAAATACCCTTATTGTTCGTAGAATGTATATATTTATAAATGAATGAATTAAAATGATTCTCTCTCTCTCTCTCTCTCTTCTCTCTCTCTCTCTCTCTCTTCTCTCTCTCTCTCTCTCTCTCTCTCTCTCTCTCTCTCTCCCTCTTCTTTTGTATCCTTGTTCGATTTTTTTAAACCTATCAGCTTT
>JABUQX010023119.1:35000-45000 GCA_015478945.1 Trachelipus rathkii | reverse complement strand
CCTGATAGTTTATACATTTTGTCTCTGCGAAAATGTTTACTTTTTTTCTATCAAATTAGTAGTCCGCCTCTTTAACAATAAAGTTACTAATGTTATGTACTCCACATAAATGTGAAGAGCAATGAACATACAATACCGATGGACATTTTCGACAGCTTAAACACCTCTAAATTTTTTCTTCATTGTTGCTGCACCATCAAATCGTTGTCCAATCAGAAAGTCACTGCTTAATTCAGCCACTCCTAATATAAACACCAATAGAGATTCCCCTTTAGTGCTTTCAACAGCCACTAAACCAAAGAAATTTTCGACAACCACCAATGTTTTCCTATATTTTTATTAATATATATACTCTTAACTTGCTTTGATTATTATTTTAATTAATCTTATATATTAAAATTAAAATACTCAAGTCATCAAAAAATTTTGATCGTAAAAATAATTTCGGAAAGGGGAATCAGTCAGACCCCTTCAGCACCCTTAGCTACGTACTATATAATATATATATATTATATTATATATATATATATATAATATAGTATATATATATATATATAATATATATATATATATAATATATATATATATAATATATTCCCTTCCACTTAGCCAATTTTACGGCTAAGTTATTTCTCTTTTGAGCCGATTTTCTTCAATCCCCTTAACAATATAATCAAATAAAGGAGTATTTCATCCAATTTTATATGTTTAAAAATATATATATATATGATATATATATATATATAATATATATATACTATATATATATATATATAAATATATATATAATATAATATATATAATTATATATATATATAATTAATAATATATATTATATATTATATATTCATCGTATTCATACTATGTGATTGACAATAAAATGAAAAATTGATAAAATAGCATGATTAATTGTAATAATTAATGTAATTAATTAGTTTAACATTGAATTATTTCAATTATGAAATTATGTTTAATATAATATATAATATATAATAGATTATATATATATAATATATATATATTATTATATATATATTATATATGTATATATTTATATATAATTTATATATATATATATATATATATATATATATATTTAAAATGTTAACTTTAAAAATTTGTTTCTGCATGTTTGCTCCTCTTATATTTTGTGACTACTCCTTAACTGCTAAGTTTCTGGAAAAATGAATTTGCTCGATTCCACTTTAGATGATACCGGATTCATTCTTGCTTCAACACCTTCTCCCAGTTCATTTATCCAGAGAAATGATTTCTGCTCCCTTTCTCTCTGGGTTTAAAACAGAAGATGAATATGGTTCCGATAGTATCCCTATACTATGGTTCACAAACATGCTTCAGAGCTTGCTTCTTACATAGATTAAGGGTTTCGTCTTTGATTATAACTTAAATCCTTCCTTTCATCTTGAACCGTGAGTTCGTTTAACCTGCGTCTTAAAAGAAGAACCTTCTCAGCTCTCTTGTTATCGGCCAATTGCACTAAATTTGTTTTTTCCAAAACTTTTCACTTTTATTCTTTGGACCATCATAATTCTTCCATTATTACCTCAGATTTTCAAAATGGCTTCCTGATACATCGTTCGTTAGCTTTAGTTTGAGTCTAAAGCAAAACTTTGGTTTCAAAGTTTTTCTCATTTGTTATATGTGTTTCATTTTGTGAGCCTCCCTCTGATTTCCTTTTTACTGCATATATATATATATATATATATATATATATAATATATATCTATATAAATTATGTAACAAAATAAATATAATATATATATATATATATATATATATATATATATATATATATATATATTATCACCTACCTCCTATCTCCAGACTGGGGGTGAGGTGCGTAGCATACACCGGAGCAGAGAAGTAGAAGAACATGACGGAAGTCGAAAAGAAAGCCTCACTTTATACCCTTAAATTAGAACTCGTCGCAGTCAGAAAAATCAATCCTAAAAGTTTCACGAGTCTGCGACGGACTCTCACTGTGGTATCTCGTCAATGTGGGGTTCATCCTTGGGCAAAGCCCACAACCATAAACCCTCACAAAACCCCGTCATTCACTCCTGTTATACACCATTCTTCTCGTCTCTGCCAAACTCACATTCCTATCCTTCAGGCATTCATTTACTAACTCAATCCACTTTTCTTCGGTCTTTCATCTGGTCGATTCAGAGCATACTTATCACTATATATCCACTTAACCAATCGAATATCATCCATCATTTCCATAGGCCAAACCATCTCAATGTACCCTAATTTATTCTTTTGTTCAAGCCTTTCTTCACACCACACAACTCAATAATGCATTCATTCTTCATTTTATCAATCCTTCTCACACCTAACATGCCCTTAACATTGTCCATCATATATATATATATATATATATATATATATATAGCCTATATATAGTATTATATTATATATATATATATTATATATATATATATATATAATATATATATATATATATATATATATATATATATATTATATTATTTATATATATATTATATATATATATATATATATTATATATATATATATATATTTTAATATATATATATATTATATATTATATTATATGTATAATATATATAATAGTATATATATAATATATATATATATATATTATATATAGATATTCCTAGGGGTAGGTTATGGTAGTTGGGTATATTTAATTTTTATTATTATTATATTATTTATTATTAGATGCATTATGTAGTTCACATCTATAAATCTCATTAAAATTGAATATAATTTTTTTTAACACTCTTTTCTCAGTGTGTATATTATATAATATATAGTATTATCGTTATTTATTAACAACTCGATGATTTATATTAAATTCAGATCATGCGAATTACGCATTACTCTATTAGATAAGTCTTTTTGTGTTTCTCTTTTTTTTCAGGTTCTATGCCAAGAGTTACTACTCCTTACTAGCTTAGATCTTATGTCATTGTCCTTTACTGATACTTCTATTTTGAAGTTGTTCGATTATTCCGTAATTATAGAATTAGTTATTATTACATTCATTAAGAGAAGTAAAGGAGCTAGATGAATGATAATTGAAGTATGTTTCAGTAAGTATATAGTGAATTTTTGTTAACTTGTGTGAGTTGTAAAAAAAAAAATCATTTATTGGAATTTAGCTATCTTTTATTTGCATTCTCGAACAGAAGAAAAATTATTAATGAAAATGTTTATTGATAAAATTCAATTTAAGATTTTAGGTAGTTTGTGTTATTAGTTTATTAGAATTTGGAAATGCGTTGTTTATCAGAGAGAGGCTTAAAGTGGTATAGTTATAGTATATATGAGGTATATGATGATGATATATATATAGTATGATATATTAGTATATATAGTAGTATATTAGTAGTAGGGTATAATATAGTAGGTAGGATAAGGATAGTAGTAGGTAGTAGTAGGTAGTATGGAGTGATATATATATTATATATATACTATAGGGTGATTAGGTAGGTGTATATTATATAGTTGACAAAAGTATGAATACTAAATGCTAAAAAATAAACGTAATAATTATATAATTATTATTATATGTAATTACTGTATTATATAAGGCTATTTAAATTGATACTAATATTATTATTAAATTATCTAACTATATTCTAAGACTGTATAAATAGTTATTTGTTTATTTTAGTTATAATTAAATACTTGAGGTTAGTGTGCCGCAGACCCAAAATAAATATATTTAAATAATCTTATTTATAATAAAAAACTTAAATCTCACATAAAAGTAGTATATTGAGTACTAAGAAATATCTAATAGTATTTTAGTATAACTAGTATGTCTTACTTAGACTCACTCACTTGGGTAAGGTCAAATTTACTTCATAGCCATATCAATTATTTATATAATATAACATAAAATAAATATTATTTGTTTAAAAAATTATAGCGGTGTATAACTAAAATCTAGAGTCAAAGGACTCTAAATATATAGTCACTTATCTCCCTAAAAGGTATTGTTATAATAAAAAAATATTACTAATATGAGTTATAATCATTTACTTCACGTAAAAATAACTATATAGATAATAATTAAACTTCACTGTAACCATTATATTATATTTTAAATAAACATTTATAATAAAAATAAGGTGTACATGACTGATCTTGCCCACTTCTATGGTTAACTCAATAAATTGTTATTAATTTTTCATCATTTGTAGATTACAGTATTAATATATTATAAATATATATTATATATATATATATATATATAATATTAATATATTATATATATATATATTTATTATATATTAATATATATATATATATATATATATTATATATATATTATATTATGATAATATTATATATATAGATAGATATATATATAATATAATAAATATATGATATTATATATATTAAGAATATATATATATATAATATATTATTATATAATATTATAATTTTATATAACTACTGATCACGTAAAGGTACTTCCTCACTATACAATAATCTGACGGGTTAATCGGCCTGTAATTGTGAGCAAATATTATATATATCTGAAAATCCTACCAATATATATAGTATATGTGGTTGCAGCCTTGCAAAGTCGGGCAGATCACCACGCCAATCTAAACTGACCACCACATCCACATAAACTGCGGGGCGAGTTTCGGTGCAGACTGGGCAAAAAGTGGGATCCGTTGCAAACTATTGACACCACCCGCCGGGATCGATTACCCATTCCTGCCGTTATGTGTAGAGGAAGAAAACTGTACGTAATAAATATAAGGAGCGTATATAATTAGAAAAATTTTATATATATCTATATATATATATTAAATATATAATAATATATATATAATATATAATATATATATAATATATATATATATTATATATATTATATATAATTATATATAATATATATATATATTACGTAAATCCAAAAGAGTGAAATTAACTCAAATTTGAGTTCAGTTCATTTCAAAATTGATTGCATATATGAAACCTTTTTTTAAAATGTTATTAATATAATGGTCAGGAGTTAATACTTATAGTTTTTCGAGTAAAGTTAACACATATTAGATTTTTTTAAAAAATCTTTTGGTGATAGCATTTGAGTCTTTGACAAGTTTGTTACACCCGCTAATTTTTAACAAAAATTTATTTTATGTATAAAATTGATTGGCTGAGAATTTGAAACTTACCGTCAGAGAACAGTTATACTAAAAACTTAGATTTCTTAGTCCACGCCTTTGGGATAGGTTTTTTAATAGATTTAATATATTATTTGGGTCTGAGGCAAACCAAGTATTATTAACAAAAGCAAAAACTAATTTACATCTTGAAAGTGAAATTAAATTAAAATGAATTTAAATAGACCTACATACAGTAATACTAAAATTAAATTTTACGTAATATATTGCATTCCACACCATCACACAAAATATGAAAAATGATTTTCCCCCTTTTTTATGAATGCTAAAACAATTTTCATTGGTCAAATTCAATGATACAAATAAAAACAACGTTACTATTGGCTACTAGATTCTTTGCAAATGCGTATTCGCATGATCTGTTTACTCGTGTTAAGGCGTTACTTTTTATCACTGAAAGTGTTTAATTACATTTGCAAGTAGTAAACTAAACTCAAAATAAGTGCATATCACTCAATTGTAAATACTTGCCCAGTAGTAAATTTTTTTTAACTCTCCAGGATTTTCAGTATATATATATATATATATATATATATATATATTTATATTATATATATATAATATATATATATATATATATATATATATATATATATATATTATTTTATTATATATATATATATATATATATATTACCTTTTTCTGCTAATAATCTTTCGTATCCTGTTGAATATTGTTAATTTTCTAAGCTCTCTACTTTTATAGCTTCTATACTCTTTTCAAATCAAAGTTTATTTTTACACCCTCCTTTCACTTTCACTTTTGCTTCTATGAAATAGTGATCGGATATACCCCCGGCTGCTCCTCTCAAGACATTCATATCCTGCAATCCATCTTTCTCCATTTGTTTTACACATATATAATCAGGAAGAGCACAATCACCGGTCACTCCACTAAACCATGAATATTTGTGTATAATCCTTTTGTTAAATCATGTGTTTTCTGTTATCGTTTCTCTGGTAGCTAGTTATTTCTGCAGCTTTTCCTCATTTTCATTCTTATACCTTCTATTCCAAAATGGGGAAAAACTATTCCACTAACTTCTACATCACCCACCATTACATTTAAATCACTTAATAAACACACTTTATCATTCCCATTAAAATTTAAAACGACTTAAACAATCTTATAGTTATTCCCAAAACATCTTCTGCACTGTCATTTACGGAGGTATACGTACTTAAAAATATATATTATTTTTATTCTTTAGCTTCAACTCTTTATCAACATTATTCTTGAACTAATAAATCAGCTTTCTTTCACACGCTTCCACCACTCTTCATTCATTATTATTGCTACACCTTCTCTAACCCTGACTCTCTCACACAACCCTGAGACTATATATATATATAATATATATATTATATATATATATATATATATAATATATATATGATATATATATATAATATATATATATATAATATATATATATATATATATATAATATATATATATATATATTTGTATTTCCAGATGTGAAAACCAACAATTTGCTGGTTATTATTCAGATCCTGAGGCAGACTGTCAAGTTTTTCACATATGTATCAGACGCCAAGAAAAGTTGGAGCAGTTTTCATTTCTCTGTCCAAATGAGACTGTTTTTCATCAACAACTTCTCGTTTGTGTTTGGTGGGATGGGTTTGAGTGCTCATCTGCTCCTTCCTTATATTATTTAAATGAAAATATATTTGAAGACCATGGTACAAACATAGACCTTGAGGCCCACGTTGCTATTTCTCAGGGGAAATCTCTTATCACAGATAAGAAAATTATTCCATCATCCCCTACAAAAGATTCTGGTTCTGTTGGGAAGGCTTTATTACCCTTGGTGAAAGTCTTGCCTGAAGCAAGAAGTTTAGACTCAGGCATCAAATTGAAATCCAAAGTTTCTGAAGATCTCAGCAATCAAATTACAAGAAAGCCTGAAGTTAAGGAACTAAGTCAAAGGATAAAACCATCGAAACCTACTTACTTGCCACGTAAAACTTCGAGAATACAGTATTCTGACGTTGAAAACCAGAATAGTCTAAAAACAGAAGAAATTACCAATCCTGATTTGCAACTATTATCAAGCCCGTATTCTGAAAATTTGATTTCAAGCATTCCTTCCGTTATCAATAATACAAAGGCAATACAGACCTCTACTCAGCCTTCAGTTAGCAAAATTAAGATTATAGGAAAACCTAAAGATACTTCTAAAATCTCTTTACCAATTTCTGGAACAAACTTGCCAAATAACAATCAAAATGTCAAAGAAACGGGATCAGGAGTAAAATTACTTCAATCAAATATTCCTGTTCCTTTCCTTAAACAAGATAGACAAAAAAGTAACAGTAATGCTGGAGCACGCAGGATTACTACAGGAAATGAAAAAGACAAAACAAGGTTAGTCCAGACTAAAACAAAAGTATCACTTGAACAAAATGGTAAAGCTGCAAAAGCTATACAATCTCCTTTACCGAGAGTTCAATCCACAATTTCCTCGAAACTTAATATTAAGGAATCTTCTTCCTGGCAAAATAAAACTTTACTTTCAACTCCTAAAGGTGTGGATGATAACAGTGTACCCTTGACAATAGTGCAAAAAACAACTCAGAAGACTACAACCACAAATAATAAAAAAATTCCTTTAACAAGAGTTGAATCCACAGTTTCAACAGGATCAACTTCTCAAACTTCTCCAAGACAAAATAATGCTGCACTTTCAACACCCATAAATGCGATTAAAAATCCTTTTTCAAGAGTTCAATCCACAGTTTCAACAAGACCAGCTTCTCAGTCCTCTCCAAAACAAAATAATGCTGCACTTTCGACTCCCACGAATGCGATAAAAAATCCTTTTTCAAGAGTTCAATCCACAGTTTTAACAGGATCAACTTCTCCATCTTCTCCAAGACAAAATAATGCAATATCGAAGCAGATAAATGCGATTAAAAGTCCTTTTTCAAAAGTTCAATCTGCAGTGTCAACAGGACCAACTTCCCGATCTTCTCCAAGACAAAATAAGGCAATTTCGAAGTCCACAAATGAGATAAAAAGTCCTTTTTCAAGAGTTCAATCCACAGTTTCAACAGGATCAACTTCTCAATCTTCTCCAAGACAAAATAATGCTGCGCTTCCATCACCAAACAGTTTTAGAGACAATAGCATACCACGAAAGGTAAAACCTTCTTCAAGAGTAAAACCTAAATCGCCAAAACTTTCTCAAACAGCTACAGCAGCACCTTTATCAACCATTAAGTATCTTTCAACAACTGTTTCTCCTATTATTAATACTAATAAGCAAAATCAACGTAAGCCTTTAAAAAGTACAGCTCAAAGGGCTCAGCAAAGACCTCCATTTAAAAGCAGGTCTAAGACAACACCAAATAGAAATTTATCGAAAGGTCTTACCACATATGATATTTTGCATGATTTGCTAAAAAATGTCACAATTTTAAGAAGCAAAATTTTAGTAAAAGCAAATTCTGATAGCAGACGGCGAAACATACGCCAAAATTATATACAGAAACCATTAGTAAAGCCCTCGTCTTCCAAATTTGATTCACCATCTCCTACACAAAGAGCAGATAAATCCAGGACTAAAAGCTACTCAGACAGAAGCAAAGATATTAAATCATCAAATTATCTTTCTGATACCTCTCAAGCCAGGTTGACGTTTGGCTCTAAATTATATTCAAATCCAACGAAAATATCCAGTTTAGACGACACCCCTCAGAGTCCTTCGTCTGCAACGACAAGTACTTTTGTACCTACTTTGCCTCCTACAGAAGATACTCGAAAGAAAACAACCCAAAAGAAAGGTTATCTAAACGTTTCCAATAAAAATAAAAATATTCCAGTAAAAAATTTCCAGGATTTTTTAAACTTGGACCTTCCTCTAAAATCCAATCTACCATCTTCACAACCAAGTCTTGCCAGTAGTTTTCCATCCCTTTCAGCTAGTTCTAACTACGAAGATCCCTTCTCTTTAATTAGTTCTAACATATATGAAACCTCTTCTACTCCTAAGAATGGACTGTATAAATAAAGCTTCTTGTTATCCTAATAGAAATTTATATAAAATCTTTGTATGTCTAATGTAAATTTGTAAATAATTATCATAAAAGAAAGTCAACAAGAGCACACAATTAGAAAGAATTTTTAAGAAATATAAATTAAAAGAAGAAAATTTAAATCATTGTACAAAACTTTAAAATCAAATTCAAAGTTTAGTGTATTCAAAGTTTAGTGTAATATATATATATATTATATATATATATATATAAATATATAAAAAAAAAAAAAATATTTAGTTTATATATAATATATATATATATATATATATATATATATATATATATATATATATATATATATATATATATATATATATTAATAAAAGAAATTGTATACTATTTTTTCAATATTCGTATATGTAAATATATATAGACCTAATAATCAATTTATTATATATTATATATATTATATATAATATATATAATATTCTTTAATTATATATATTTATTAATTAATATAAAAATAATATATATAAATTTATTTATATATATATTATATATAATTATATATATATATATATATGATGTATATATATGTATATATATATATCATATATATTATAATATATAGTATATAATATATATATATATATATATATATATATATATATAATATTAATATATATATATATATTTATATATATATATATATAATATTATATATAAACATTCGTTAAAAGTTGTGCCAATTATATTGTTTATTTTTAATTTATAAAATTTGCA
>JABUQX010023119.1:17500-32500 GCA_015478945.1 Trachelipus rathkii | reverse complement strand
TAATATATATATATATATTATATATATATATATTATATATATATATATATATATATTTATATATATATAGGGTTAGAAAAAAAACAAAAACCATTGGTTTTTTGAAAAAAACAAATAAACCAATGGTTTTTTTGTTTTATGGATTTTATGCTATTTTGATGGTTTTAATTAGTTTTAATGGTTTTAATAGATTTTAAGGCAAAAAATCACTACTAGAAACTGTTATACACATATGCTAACACATATTTTTAAAATTCCGTTAATAAATCTTGGTTAGATTCTTAAATTTCAAATTTTCTTGATAACTGTAAAATGGTATAAAATTTATTATTGTTTTGGAGTTTACATAAACTCATAAAGTAAAAATAAGAATGTATATTATAATATATAAACTCTATCTGAAAAAAAAGGTTTTACTTTATTATTTTCCAAAAAAAAATTTATTAGCAATGCACCCAAAAATATAATTAATGGCCCAATTGCGATATGACGACAATGTCACTTTATTATTGAAACTCTCTTCTAAAAGGATGACAGGATATAATGCGCACAAAAGAAAACCGCAGCGCTACGATGCCACATTTCTCACAAATCCTCACACTCTACATATGAGTTTTATTATAAACTTTTGAAATGTGGCACAATGGGTAGAAAATGAATTCCCAAGAGCCAAACAAGAATCATGTTTTAAACACTTAAATTTACATTATATATATATATATATAATATATATATATATATATATATATATTATATATATATATATATATATATATATATATATATATATTTATTTAATAATAATATATGTATATATATATAATTATATAATATATATATATATATAATATATACTATATATATATATATATATATATAATATAATATATATATATATATTTTAAACATATTAATTTACATATATATATATATATATATATATATATGATAATCATTCTCACAATAATATAAAATTGGCAGAAAATTTTTTTATTGCCTTTCAGATACTCTTCGATTGAAATATTGAGAAAACCATCAACATGCTAAAGAAAACAATTAATAAATATATTTTTTTTAGATATTTATATATGCATGTTTTTTATGGTTTAAACCATTGGTTTTTTTATGTGGTTTAAAACATGGTTTAAAAACCATCCCACCCTTATATAATATATATATATAATATAGATATATATATCATAATATATAGTATATATATATATATTATATAATATATGTATATATATATAATATATTATATATATTATATATATATATATATATATATCTGGTTATTATACTGGAAGACTAAGTCTAACTCTAAGATCCTTGTTGATCTCCTAACACCCTTTTCCCTGGGATGCCTTAACACAGGACTCCCTACATATGAGCGTTTAGATACACACTCTTCTTCCTGTATAGATATTTCATTTTGCTCCCATTCTCTTATGGATCACTTTACCTGATCACGCTTTGATTACCAATGCGGCAGCGACCATTACCTAATAGTCTTAAATGAACTTGCATCGAGCCCAACGTTAAAACCCAATTTCAGCTGGCCTTATGACCGAGCGGAGGGGGCTCCTTTTCATCAGGCCACAGCTAGCCCACTTTCTTCTTTTAATAAACGGTTTCCAACCATTGATGATGCCTTTAACTTCTTCCAGCAAGTTACCATCACAGCAGCACTATTTTGCGCAGGTAGGCCTCCGGCAAGCCATTGGTGGTCCCAACCGGGAGAAGAAAAACTCTACAGGCAATACAAATGGAACCGCACCACCTCAAACATGATTATTTTTAAAGCAGCTGCGGGGAGATATCGTCTAATTAATCGTCAAACACGTAAACAATACTTTCGAACTTATACTTCGACTGTCAACTATACGACTCCTCTTTCTTCAGTGTGGAAAGTTACACAGAAAATACCTCGCCGCTCCAACAACTCTTCACCAATAGTCTTCCGTTATGGGTCTGATATAACCGATATGATCTCTGCTCCGACAGCTGTTGCAGATGCATTAGTTTATAGATTTGTTAGCCACTCGAGCTCTTCCCTCTATCCTGAAGCCTTTCAAAAAATGAGAATTAACACTGCACCGCCAGACTTTTCAACAGGGAAAGTTGTAGATCATAAGTATAACCGTCTTTTTACACTTGCAGAGTATCAAACTGCACTGGTAAATAGCTTTTATTCACCCTTCTGCATCAGCGTTCTTGCTGGATCTGTATAACAGAATCTGAGATCGAATCTTCTTTTCTATCTGTTTGACCTATAGCTTTTGTAATCCCTATTCCCAAACCTGGGAAGGATCCGAAGTTGGTGGGCAACCAAAGACAAATTTTACTGACCTGTCATGCTTGTAAATTAATGGAGGAAATGATTTCAGGCTGCTTTCTCCCTGTTTTGGAGAGTTGCCAGGCTTTTTCAAACTTCCATTTTGGTTTCAGCAAAAATCGTTCGACCGCAGATCCCTTGTTAAAATTGGACCATAAAATCCGGGAAGCTTTCTCAATTGGGGAATGGTTCTTGGTGTCTTTTTTGACCTTGAAAAAGCTTATGACACAACGTGGAGAACTGGGGTTCTCCTTAAACTCCATTCGTTCGGTTTCAGAGGACAGCTCTCTCTCTCTCTCTCTCTCTCTCTCTTCTCTCCTCTCTCTCGTCTCCTCTTTCTCTCTCTCTCTCCTCTCTCTCTCTCTCTCTCTCTCTCTCTCTCTCTCTCTCTCTCTCTCTCTCTCTCTCTCTCTCTCTCTATTAAATGTCTTCAGTCAAACCGATTCATCCATGTTCGATGCATTTCTCTTCTATCACGTCATTTTAATCTAAATGAAGGTGTTCGGCAGGGCAGTGTTCCAAGTGTATTATTGCTTGTTCTTGGGTTCAGTGACATCGTTACTTCTATCCCAGCGACGGTCAATTTTCCTATCTATGTTGATTACCTGGCCCAATACATTGCCGGTGCCAAGCTGTCATTTCTTGAACGACAGCTTCAACTAGCTATTGAGAATATTTCAAAATTGGGTAACTCCCATGGCTTCAATTTCTCACATGCCAAAATCTCAACAGCACTATTTAGGAAAAAAGGGGGTAGAATAACCTGTCACCTTCCTTCCTCGAACCTAACCTTATATGGTTTACCCATTCCTGTAACTTCATAGGTCAAATTTAAAGACCTCATTCTAGATGACCGCCTAATGTACGTACAGCACATTAAACTCCTGAAAACAACTAGTCATCGCGTGCTTGACCTATTACATCCTCTCTCCTCAAAATCTTGAGAAGCTGATCGCAAGTCCCTTTTGCGTCTCCACATCGCCCTAATCCGATCGAAGTTGAACTATGGCTGCGTAATAATATACGATCAGACCTCCCCAGCTCTACTACGCCTATTAGATCCCATCCAAAATGAGGCCACCCGTATCTTTACAGGATCCCTCCGATCGTATCCCCTGGTGAGCCTTGAAGTTGAATCCGATGTGATGCCACTCTCTCTTCGAAGGGAATCTCTCATATGCACAAGCTATCTTCTCTTTCAAGCCCCAATAAAGTCTGCTCTGATTACACCGATTCTGAAAGAGATACCTAAGAATCTCCCTTACTGGTCAATTGCAAACACAGTTCATAACATCCATGACCTCATCAACATTCCTTTGCAAAAGGTGCTACCGTTCTCTTATGATGAAGGGTATACACCGTATTTATTTTCTGTTCCCACAATTTGCCTGGTCCTGACCTCTCTCTCCAAATCTAGTACTCCTCTGCCTTGTTAAAGACATCATTTTTATCTCATCACGCAGTTCACGGTGGATTTATTCCAGTGTTTACTGATGTTTCTAAAACAAGGGACAGTGTGAGTGCGTCTGCTGTCTTTCCTGACCGCAACCCTTTCCATACCTTCCTTCCTCATGCTTCAGTATTTACGGCAGAATTAATGGCTATGATGCTTGCCCTCTCTCGAATTTATTCCTTAACCAAGACCACTCTTACGTCATTTACTCAAATTCGCTCAGCACCCTTCATGCGCTTAAAACCCCCTATTCTTAAAACACAATGGTATCAACTGTACAACAATTTCTTCGACTTCTCCACTCTCACAAGAAACAAGTTATACTATGTTCGACCCCCTCTCACGTAGGGGTAAATGGCAACGAAATCTCTGACAGAGAGCTATTCTAGGTACTTCTCGAATGCCATTCAACAAAATCGCCTCCCATCAACTGATTATTATCCTGCTCTCCGATACCTGGCAGGAGCTCTGGGCGAGTGATCAGCGAGGGGAGAAACTTAGATATATAAAGCCAAACATTGGTGAGTGGTCTTCCTCTCACCGACGAAAGCGCTTGCACGAGGATCTACTTGCACGCCCCCGCATTCGCCACACCAATATCACTCACAGCCACTACATGTAACGGGATCCTCCTCCCATCTGCAAATTTTGCCGTCGCCATACCCCACAATCTGTTCACCATATCTTCATTGATTGTCCTCAACTGGACCCCATTCGCTTTCGTTATTTTCCGACTCAATGGTCCATAGCACCTGCTAAAGGGTTATCCTATATCTTGTATGAATCTTCCTACTTTAATAGTAACTCTATTTTCTCTTATCTCCAAGAACTGAATATTCTAAACAACATATAATTTTGTTATGTAA
Organism: Trachelipus rathkii; assembly: GCA_015478945.1. NCBI lineage: Eukaryota > Metazoa > Arthropoda > Malacostraca > Isopoda > Trachelipodidae > Trachelipus > Trachelipus rathkii. Next base: position 27,846 of record JABUQX010023119.1, on the reverse strand, counting down.
TATGAGAACTATATATAATGTAAGATCTTTTTATTTATCTTTTATTTATTTTTGAATAAAAATACATTTCGCCGTCTAAATTTTCTTTGGCGACATTTAAAATAAGCATGAGCCATGTGGATCGTGGTGGGTCCTGTACATGAACTAAAAAAAAATATTATATATATATATATATATATATATATAATATATATATATATCATATATTAAAACTTTATATATTATATCATATATATATTATATAAAAAAATATATATATATTATATTATATATTATATTATATATATATATTATATATAAGAGCTTAAAATTAATAAGAAAATCCATAGCCTAGTAATAATAGTCTGAAATTTTCGTAACCCATTATTAACCTGTGAATCGGCTTTCACAAAGCTAATATTTGGAAATAAAAAACTTCCTTTTCAAAATTTATCTCATAAAAAAAATTATAAAAAACATTAATAGTTTCTTTAATGTTTTGTTTGCGCATTTCCCATGCAAACCGAATAGCAATTTGGTTAACAGTTTTTAATATGTAATTCCTAGTCCTCAATAATTCGATCGTAAAACGATCTTTAGTATTATCAACATAATCTTTGAAAATTACAATTAGTCTTCTGTTTTATCCGACAGACTTAAGATCTTAGTTTAATACGAATAAACATACCAGCAGCAAAGAAACCTTTCTCGGTCTCAACATTATGGTTGCTTTTATTGTTAAAATAGATTTGTACAGTTTCTCGATAATATCGCTTCAATTACAGTACCTTGCACGTAAACGAAGGTGGTGAAGGTGGCTATTATGGTCACAACGAATATTAAGGTAACATGAACGGGTACCTTTACCTTAAAAGAATTTTAGTTCAATGTTGATATTGGTATTTTGAATTCGCTGAGTTGGTTCGCTGCCTTAATATATTGAGTAATTTTTTTTTCATCTTCCGAAATGAAAAAAAAAAAACTATTTTTCCTTTTACTTTTCCATTATGATGAAGATTTTTTAAAATAAAGGTTGGCTATTTTTTTTCTTTTATCTTTCAATTTATCGGGTATGAACCCAAAAACCTTAATCAGATAATAACTGTTTATTTTTGGCCGGTTTAAATATATATATATATCTATATGTAGTAATATGATTCTGTGATATTATTTTTATATATATATATTTTATACTCAAATATAATTATTACTTCAGAATTATAGCCTGTGCCTAAACCTTTAATAGTAAGGCCAAATCATATACCGGTAAACAGGATATATATATCATCATATTATAGAAATCATTTTAAAAATATAAATTTTTTTGGTTAATGGATAAAATTAAATGAGTAGGTTAGTATTTTTAGGACATCCTCTGACTTTGATTTTCATCTTCATTCGGTCAGGGACGGATAATAAATATATATATTATTATAATAAATAAATAATACTAGTATAGGTATATAATTTCCTCATATAGACTAGATTGTTGGATATCACCAATAATCCCGCTAATCAAACCATATAATAGTATGTGGTGTGTGGGAAAGGGTGTAAAAAATAATCACATTGCAAAATAAATTTTGATATATATTCATTTAAATATTCCTCCATTCAAAATATATAAATATATGTAATATAAATTGATACAAATAGTTCCATATTCAGCAACCTCAAATATATAACATATCAATAAGATTATATGACAATAGATAATAAGACATACATGATCAATAAGACATACAATGACATACATTTTATCTGAATTTGGAGAAGAAGGTAACTTTTATGTTGAGTTAAGTCTATTGCTTCATACATCATCAGTGTCTTACCATAGGATGCCTACAGAAGGGTCTCCTCCAAGGGTAATTCAATTAGAGTTTTAACGTTGCGTCCAAGTGAACTATATATATTATATAATAATATATATATATATATATAGTGGATTGGAGCTAAAGTATAGTATATATTTATGTATTTATATTTTAATATATTTATATATATATATAATAATGAATATTATAATATTATAATAATTATATTTATATATTATATATATATATATATAAATATTATATATTTAATACTATATATATTAATATATATTATATTATTTTATTTTGCATATACAAAAATAATTAAATTAACTTATACATTTAAAATTCATGTAATTATACACCCAAAAATATCTTTTGAAAAATTACCTTTAAATACTAAATTAAATATAAAAAATAAATAACATATAATTAACAATTATTATATTAAATTATAACAACCTAACAATTTAACGTCAACTAACAACCTTTCACAAGTAATTAATAACAGTGTTCAAGAAATTGAATACATTCTTGTTATAATTCCTCTGGAGAGAAATTCATTGAACGGATATCATGTGCTTACAAAGATTTTTCTTCAATTAATGATAAAAAACATTTACTTTTTGCTGATTAGAAGTACCTTTTATTAATATTATTATATATTATATATATATAATTACTTAATATATATCTATATATATTTATATATATATATGATATAATAAGATATATTATATAATGATATAATTATATATTAATTAATATATTAATAGTATATATATATATTAATTTATAGATTAATACTATAATAATATTTAATATTAACTTATTTATAGTTATAACTAAGGTGAGCTCATGGTAGGTATTATGCAAACCCTCAACCTATATATATCACATATCCCCGAACTACCTATAATTTATCCTCCGTACGAGTAATATAGACTTTTAGTAGATGAAGGCTAGAGAAGCAATTCCAGTATTGCGAGTGGAAAAAAACTCTTTTCAAATGTTACTTCCTCTAATACAAAAAAAATTCTCTATTTTCAAAGACTGATATATATATATATATATATATATATATATTATATAAATTATATTATATATATATATTAATATATATATATACTTATATTAATAATTTTAATATATATTAATATATATATATTAAATATATTATATATATTATATATACGGAGAGACGAGAGAGAGATAATAGATGAAGAGATTGAAGTTAACTCTTAAAGCTCAGAAAACAAGATATAATAGAAATATAAATTAAATATTAGCTGTAGAAACTAGAGAGAGATGAGAGAGAGAGAGAGTTAGAGAGAGAGAGATATATAGTGAAAAGTGATTTGGAAAGGGACTGATATTATAACTTATGATGAGATTGGTTATAGAAAGTCGTGTCAGCATAATACCGATGTGTCTGTTCCAAGTTTTTTCTTGTACGGTTCAAGGCTCTTCATAACCCTAGAGATTCCAAACTCATAATTTCCTTTTGCGGAACCGGAATACCTCAAAGTCGCTTAAATTAACCCATAGGGCACAAGAAAGATAGCGCAGACAATGGGAATTTATTGCTAAAATATAAATTTATAGTACAACCCGGGAAATAAATTATTTGCGCTTATCTTTATATATGCTGAATACATAACATGCACACACTCAAAGATAGCCATTTGAATAAATTGCGCATTTTTTTCTACACTAGTGTTACTAATACTACTGTTAATATATAGTAAAAAAGTGAAAACTATTGTTCGTATTCTATTTTCGCAAACTTGAATATATCGAAAAGGATTACTCTAATTATTTGTAATAATGATTCATTTTTACAATAGCTGTAACAAACTATGTTCGCTCACAAATGATTAGATTATTGTATAACTCTCTGTAATTACAAACTAGAGAAATAATAATGTTGTAATATACTAAACATATTGATAATTATTATTAATTTCTCTATTTGAGTAATAAAAAAATAATAAAATATACAACTATAGTATTTCACTAATATATTATAATAATATAATATATTCTTAAATACGGGTATACTAAATTAAAAGACCCAACTGTAATAACTCACTTTCGGTAAGTCCCTAATTACAACTGAAGAATTACTATACTCATTAATGACTGAGGAATATTGCAAGAATAAAGCACTTATTAAACGGTATAATTATTCATTTTATCTTTATTCAATTAATCAATTTTTTAATATTTGCCTACTTTATAATAAATTCCTGCGTCCTTTTTCATTTATAAAATAATATATATATATTGTGGAACAGCTTATATTTATCGGCATCCATCTAAACTTTATTAAGAACTCCGCTATATACTAGGGTCGCGCTCTAAAATTCTCACTCAGTAATATATATAATCTCACTCTCACGGCTTCTGAAACCTAGGTATATTTATATATAGGGTCTTTCCGTAAATATCACTCGTGTATAAATCGTTGTAGTATATATATATGATACCTTAATCTCATTTATTTGTTCTTTATATATACTGGGTCAGCCGTAATAAAATGTTAAAGTAATAATATAGTATAAAGGGAATAACACAGGTATATATATATACATATATATACATGTACCTCTCAAAACGCTCTTATATAGCGTATAATTATATAGGCTCCGCATAATACTAAAACTTCTATGGAGTATACCAGGTATATATAAGTGATATCCTAATAAAAAATTCTATCTTATATTAGTAGTATAATAATACTCTAGGTTATCGATATCTACCCTATATTAACATATATTTACAACTAAAAATATAAATATTCTAATATAATAAATATACACATTTTACTTTAAATATATAATAGAACTTTTCTACATTAAATAAAAATAATAATAAATATATAGTTTATTTATTATAATGTATATCTCTTTAATTTACCTTCTTTATATATATATATATAGATCAAACTCTCAGATTCTAATTTATAAATCTTATATTTTTTTTATCCCTCCACTTAAACATCTATTCTATCATTTAGGTTTCCTCAACCTTCTTCTCTCCCTGTTATCTCCTATAAGATGAAGTCTCCTATAGAATAAATACTAATCATACTAACTTTTATTTATAAAAGCTTATAATTTCTATACATATAGTGTATTTTATATATATAATATATATATATATCATTTTTGTAGTCAAAAATTGATTATGGAGCTATTCGGTTTCTACACAATACCCATTAATCTACGAAGTTGATGTGATGATCAGTCATGCAATCCACCCTTCCAAGAAAGTCTGTGTTAGTGGAACAGCCTGAGATACACTACCAGATAATTATATCAACACTATTCATTTTGATTAAATATCTGTACCGCAAAAGATATAATATATTTTGGCATAATCTCACATGAATACCAGTATACTATTATATAAAGTTCTACGTAGAAGTTAAAGACTCTTTAAATATTAAACAGGCAGAAAAAGATTAAATATATATTAATGAATTGATCTAATTTAAATTGAGAGGTTTCCATTATAAAACAATTTAATTTCATGTTAGTAAGGCATAATGTGATTACTCCTATAATATTCCAGTATATATCTAAAATTTTATCACTTTGTTGATATTTAAAAGTCGGATTTCAGAATATTTAAAAATATTGATACAGCTGCTTTTGATGTAATAATAGCATATTATCTATCTATCTATAATTGGTAAGGTGTTTTATCTAATATTTCTATTATCTATTGTTGCACATCTATGATCTATCTATCTATTATCTATCTATCTATCTATCTATCTACCTATCTATCTATTTATATGGGGAAGTTGCATTTTAGTGCTCGAAAACTAATAAGAAAGAGAACTGTTTGCAAATGAGTTGCTATAAGGTAAAGCTTTTCATAAATACGTTATTAAATCTATGAAATTGTTAAGGTTAGCATTGTAATTAAAAAGTATCATACTCAAAAAGAAAAATAATGAAATTAAAATTGTAGTTTTAGTATCTTACAGTCTTAAGCAAGGTTACGTACTGCTTTTTTAATCAATTATCCTGGATGGTGGGGCTTACCGCCCCCTCAAATATAGGCATATCCCCCCCGAACTCCTTGCCTTCACATAATGAACGCGTGGTAGTTGAGATAATTTATTTTTTTTATTTTAAAAATAACTCCCAAAAATAATAAAATAATAATTGAAATAAACGAAAATAAAAAAATTAATAAACTAAATTTATATAAAAAAAAAAAAAAATCGAATTCAAATATCAAATAAATTTCTAATAATATATAATATACATATATAAGGACATCATTTATTTAAAGTTTTAATTATTTAAGTTTACAATTATAATTTACTTTAAATTTATAAGATTTCCATTAAAAAAAAAACAAAGAAACTAAATCAGCTATTCTTTATTGTTTCTTTTATTTTAACCCTCCACCCAGTCTCTTACAAGTGTTAAGCTGTTGTTCGTGTTTGTTATCACTTAGAATAGAATGCAAAATTTGAGTTCTTTTTTCATTTAAGCAAAATTACTATGATTTTTTTGGTGTTGAGTACCAACATTATATTATATTAGATACTTATATGTATGTGAATGCCAATATCTGATTGCATTTGTTGCGCTCATATACTGCAACTCAGTCATTTCTAACCATAAACAAATAAAAAGTATGTATATGACGATTGTGAATGAAAAGTTTAAGTAATAATATATTAACCAGTGTATTCAGGTTTCAAATAGCTACTTGGTGTGACATATTTTATTTAAAGATTATATTACTACCGATTTTAATATTGATATATGTTATATCAGAAATAATAGTATAGTGTTCCATAAATATACTTAAAAATTTAAATGTAAATTTAGAAATATGTATTAATATTTTTATAACACTAATGTTATTATATATGTTAAATCTAAATATAGAGCATAATAAGTGAGTAATACCTCTCTCCTTTAGCCGATACTCTATATAGGAGCTCTTGAACAGGTTGCCGATCAAAATGATAAATTTCTTCTGCTTGCGTTTTCATAAGTGCATAGTATAGTCTCACTTGTGTCTGGTACAAATTTTTCTCGACCTATTTTCGCGATTACATTAGTTCTTCTCAGCTCATCCATGCGTGAGCGAGTCTGCATCGCATTTGAGTAATGAGCAGCCTTGAATTGGTATTGTTGCCGAAATTAAATATATTTTAAATACAAATAGCCATTCTCAACGTTTATTGATTACTTCTGACTTTATTCTAACTATGAATCTTATCTATATAGAATTACATACTCTATTCTTATCTACTAGATTTTTTAGTGTTCTTCACATAACTCAAATGGTACCTAAAATAAATTATAATTTTTATATTCTTACACTATTAGAATACATTATTATTTTATATATGTTATGTTAGTTGTTAGTTATATTATTAGAATAATTTAATTTATGCAATACTAAACTAATAGCATGAACATATCAGTATAATATATTATTATACATTTTAATAGTAATTTTAGAATTAATTTTCCTAAATAAAATTAATAGTTACATCTACTAAAATTTATATGATATACATAATATTAGTAATATATAATATTATTACTTTATATATATATATCATACTATTGACTATATTACATAATTTATACTTCTAGGATTAAAAATCGCTACAGACATTTATTGCATGTAATACAATAGTAAATTATATATATTGTAAATATATACTAAATAGTAGATTAACACATGGGTAATAATATACTGATATATTTATATATAGTAAATAATATCATTATATATATATTAACTATAATATATCATAATTCTAGATATTAGTATTATGAAATTATATATATTAATAATTAATTACTATTATATTACTTTTATTAATATTATATTAATTTATATATTTACCTTCAAAATATAAATCACAATAACTTTAGGATTATTAGGTTTATCTCTATATTCATGTTTCTCAGGTCTAATATACACAATAAAGCATCGTAATAGTATATGTCTTACCGTTTTGGTGAATAACGTAATAATATAAAATACTTATCATAAATCAATCTCAATTAATAATGTGGGTAAAATAGTATATAACGTAACTTATTATAATATTACTCTATTATAGTTAAGTTCATAATACCTCGTATAGACCGTTGGATTCTTATATTATTTTAGGAAATACTATTAGTGTATAGTGATTTAAGTGAGTTTAAGAATCATACCAGAGGTATAATTTACTATATATAGTAATATATTATATATATCCAATTATATATGTAATTTATATAATATTTTATAATATATATTATAATATGATTATACTGTAATATATTAAATATTAATACGAATATATATATATATATATTATAATTTTAATATATTAGTATATATATATAAATATTAATATTAGTATATATATATTAATATATATATTATAATAATTAAAATATAATTAATATATATATATATATTACTATATATTATATATATATTATTATGTATATATATATATATATATAACTTAATTTATAATAAATATCGATACCATTAGGTATAGCTATAAATTACCGAATACTCTCACTAATTTACTTTTGTAGCTATCCATTCGTACTCACAGATATACTAATAAAATAACAATGAAACTTAAGTTTTTAATATAAGATTATAACTATATATATATTACTACTATATTATTATATATATAAAATATATATTATATTATATAATATTTATATATATTATAGTATATATATATGATATATATACAATATATATATATAATTAGTATATAATATATATTATATATATATATATATATATACTATAACCTATTATATATATATATTATATTACTAATACATTACTAATATAATATATATATATAAGATAAATTATCTTTAATATATATATATATATATATATATATATATATATATATCTATTTATATATATATATTATATATTAAGCTTATCATAATGTTATAGAGAAATTACTTAAAATACTCTATTAATTAGATTATTAATATTGAGGTTCAATAGATATATATATATTAGTATATATATTAATATATATATAGTATAATATATAATATAGAATAGATAATACTAGCATTTAGAAATACTTAGTTATAATATATATATATATATAATATATACTTAATATATATATACGTTATATATTATATATAACGCTATTCTTCCCACCTTATAGACAAGCATATATTATATATTAAATTTATATATATAATATATACTATATTATTATTCTATATATATAGATATATATATATATATAACTTATATATATATATACTATTATATATTATATAGTATATAACAAATATATATATATATATATAATATAATATTATATATATATATATAGTTAAATATATATATTATTAATTATTATATATATTATAGGATATTATTATATATAATATGATATTGTATATATAATATATTATATATATTAATTAATTATTATTATATTAAATAAGTATACTATTTATTATTAAAATATAATATAATAATTTATAATATTAAATATATATTAACGAATATAATATATTATATTAATATATATATTATTAATATATAATATATTAATATAATAATATATATAATATATTATATAAATAATATATATTTTATATATTTATCATATATCTTTATTTTTTAAGTCTTTATTATTCTTAACAAAAAAATTGTAGTTTTATTTTAAAAGTAGTGTATATTATATATATTTTATATCTCCATAATTTACACTATATTTCATTTACCTTTTTCTGTATTGCATTTTTAAAGCTAGATTATATATGTCTAATGATTATTTTTTTGTTTTAGGTGATTATATAGTTAGTCGTTAGCGTATAATATCTAAATATACCCAATTAAGTTGGGGTATTAATTCAAAATATAATCCTAGCAATTAATATACTTTATATAGGTTTATGATCATTAAGGATACCTATATTTTATATTATATAATTATATTATATTAATATATATATATCATTTATATAATATATATTAGTTAAATAATAATTAATTTCTTTATTATTATGATCTATATATCAATAACAATAAACAATATTATATAAATAAATATATATTTAATTACTTACTTATTTGATTATTAAACCAGTATTTCTTAAAATAATATATTATTTTCATTTACATTTATCATTATTACGAAAAGGCGATATATATTATAATGATACTATATTATTATAGTACATATGTTTTTTTTATTTATCAAAATATATCTTTAATAATATATTTAAGACGTACGGCCATGAATAAAAGCTCGGTAGTATATTTTCGTATTCGTGTGTGTCGAAAATATAGGTAATATATATATATTATTACTTTTTTAAATATAAATTAGCTATTAATGTCAGTAGCAAAATAAGACTGCCTGTTTAATTATTATGGAGCCTCCGGAGAATATCCCCGTAGTGTATACCATCCTACTCAAATAGGAATATATATAATATATTATATTTATATATATTATATATATATATTATATTATATATATATATATTATTTATATATTATATA
>JABUQX010023119.1:5000-15000 GCA_015478945.1 Trachelipus rathkii | reverse complement strand
ATCGTCCGCGTAGCCAAAGATCTGACCACCCACGACTCCCTGCAAAGGTCTGCTACAAAAAAATGAACAAAATCGGAGAGAGAACACTACCTTGCTTTACTCATGTTGCAATCTTAGACCAATTGAAGTTTCTTGTCTGTGTTTTTACTTTGCATAAGCCGTGAACATACGTGCTTTATCACTCTTTCGCTCTTATCAACTTACATGGTGAATCATATTCTCTCCTTCCCAAGATATTTCAAAAGATTTTCTTCAGTACTCGGTCAAAAGCCTCCTCTAAATAAACAAAGACTATTAGGCCTTTTTATTCAACTCCCATCTCTCTTCACAACCATTTTTAGCCTGAAAATCAGGCCAGTATTTTATCTGTTTTATCTGAATCCACATTGTCATTCATCCAGCTTACTCTTACCCATTTCTCTCAGTCTCCTTTCTAGGATTCTCTCGTATATTTTTGCAATGTTCGACCTCAGGGCAATCCCTCTATAATTCTTACTATCAATTTTACTCCCTTTCTTAATTATGGGACATATTATTGACTTGGTTTATTCTTCTTGTGTTTTTAGCTCATTCCAGCATTTATATATTATTTCTTGTATCCATAACATTCCATCTATACTAGCATTCTTCAGTATTTCTTCTGGTATCATATCCTGCAGCTTTATCATTTTACATTTGTAACATTCAGCAGTGCATCGAAATATTCTTCCCATCTCCTGCTAATATCAACCGGGTCCGTCAGCAACTGTCCTTCTCGCTTTTTATTGCATAAGTCGACGGTATAGGGCCTTTCCTATAGATTTTCGCAATACTGTATATCAGTTTTCTCGTATCCAAGAGGTCGGCCTCCAAATATCTACCGATTATTCTTACTGTGTTCTCTTTCCCTCTCCTCTTAGATCTATCTGCCTCCCTCTTCGTTGTCATGCATTCCTCTTTTTCCTCAACTCTCCTAGTTCTTCTCCAATTCATTTTCTTGTTTACAGCTTCCTGAACTTCTTCACTCCACCATGCTGTTTGTCTCTTCTTTTCCTGTGTGTAGTTTTAATTTTTATATATTTTTCAGATAATTAAAATATGATACTATTTGATAATTATAAAACGGATAATGGAAGAAAAAGCATTGCAAAGAATTCCAGTATTTTAAAGCATCCTCAAGGATACTTTGAAGATGTGTTAAAATAATCGAAGGTGTTTGGAAAACTTTATATAATATATGTATATTATAATATATCATTATATATATATAATATATTATATCATATATTATATATATATATATATATATATATATACTAATATATACTCATATATAATATTATAGAATATATATATAATATATAATATATATTATATAGGCCAGCCTTCATAGAGAGCCACAATCCATATCTACAAAACAACTACACACCAAGCTACGGGGACAAAGGAATACATTGCATGAAACTCCTGGCAAATTTTACCGAGGAAACTGTAAAAAAAAAAAAAAAACAAAAAAAAAAAAAAGAACTTCAAAAAAAAAACAAATACATGATGCGCGCCCCCTACCCAAACCTACCCTTAAAATGAAATACACTTTTTGGATCTCTGGTAAAAAATTATTTGGTCGGAAATGTTTAAAAAAAAAAAAATCAAAACAAAAGGTGAAAATATAAAAATTGGCTAATTTTTTTTGGGGGGGGTGGGGGACATAGTATATATATCATAATTATTTGTAAAGTATTACACGGCAATTTAGGGGGCTCGAGCACGAGGGAACACAAGGGTGGGACGTATTCCATATCCCCCTAGGGAGGGGCGGAGGAACCCACCGCGACACTCAAAATACCATAAGGCGGGTTCGGAGGACCCTCCCCGAGGGAGGAATTAGTTCTACCCCGTAGTTCCCCGAAGGCCGAGAGACCCCGACTCCTGCCACTCAGTCGGTCTTACCCTTGGGTATTCTTTAGTTAAAAACAAAAAAAGCAAAATTTAATGGAAGTCTATTTATTTTAACGAGAGAACAATAAAAGGCTTCTACTAAATAGAGCTATCTTTATTAATATGTGTAATTATAACAATTTAAATTTTTTATTATTTATATTTCTTTTTACATTTTCCTATCAAAAATTTTACGAGGATTCCAAAAATTATATTCCTTTTCGCTGTAGCTATTGTATTTTTGAATATGTAATATCTATTATAAAGATTTCATACTATAATTTTTAATATATATTCATGTTTATATATATATATATATATATAAATATATATATATAGATAATATATAATATATTTTTTTTTTTTTTTTTTTTTTTTTCATTTTTCCCGCACTAAAATTGGACCAGCATTCTCCAGCACAATGTTTCCCTTTTCCTGAGTAGCTGTTGTAGTCTTATGAGATATGGATGTGTAGGCTCTTCTACGAGGCTGACACCTATATTAATATATATTTAATATAATATATATATATAATATTTTACACAACGACGACGCAGAGGAGAGATATACTACTTTATATATACATTAAAATATTATAATATAATATATATTTATAAATATTATAATATATTATATATATATAATATATATATATAAATATTATTATATATATATATATAATATATAATTATATATATATATATCATATATATATATATTATATATTATATATTATATGTATATATATAAAACTGCTTACGTAAATAATGTTATTTACAACAAATTTGGCGCGTAAAATCCAAGCTGCATCATCTTAAATATTATTTTACCTGCATGAAGGCAACATGCTTGCCACATTTATACTTCCAAATGTCGGATTCACTGCAAAAACTCTACCGAATTTTCTGAAAATCTGTTCTACCACTATATAAGTATTATATATATAATATATATATAATATATATAATATATATATATATATAAGATATAATATTATTATAGTATATATATAATATATATATATATATATATATAATATTATATATATATATATATAATATATATACCGTATATAATATATATAATATATACTATTATATATATATTATATATATATATATATATTATAATTAATATATATTATATATTATATATTATATAATATATATATGTTTCTTATAGATAATATATATATATATATATATATTATTAATTATATAATAAATTATAGATAATATATTATATATATTATATATAATAGTATGATATATATATATATATAATATGATTTAAATATCATATACTGAAGTATATTTACAGGACCGCAGCACTATTCACAAAGATGTTGTACACTGGTGAATAATCAACTCACATAGAGGTGAGTACCTGGCTCATACTTATTTTAAAATGTCCGTAAAAGAAAAATTAGATGGCGAAATGAAATATTTTCAATAAAAAAAAAAAAAATATAAGTAAAAAAGTGTCTTTACCAATTATAAATAATCCTATTATCACATAACAAAGCATTATGTTGTAGAAGAAATATTCAGTGCTCATAGAATAAAAGTAAAAATTAAGTTGAATTTTAAAGTAGGAGGATTCAGACAAGATATGGATAACCTTTGAGAAAGTGTTATGGACCAAAGAGAAAGAAAATGACGAAGGCGAATGAGGTCCAGTTGAGAACAATCAGTGAAGATATGGTGAACAGATTGCGGATATTGGCAGAAGGCAAAATTTGCAGAGGGAGGCCAGGGATTCCCGTCGACCAGTAGGAGGCTGTTGAAGGATATAGTGTGGCACAAACTGTCGAGAAGCGTGCAAGTTATCCCCTCGTGTAACAGCTTCATCGTGACAGGAAGACACTACACCAATGTTCTTTATATTCTAAGTTTCGCTCCTTGGTGATCACTCGCCCAGCACTCCTGCCAGTAAGACAGGAAGCCTTATCAGAGAGCAGGATAATAATCAGTCGATGGGAGGCTACCTTGTCGAATGGCATCCGGAAGTTACCTATAACAGCTCCTGAAAAAGCAAGTGGCCATTCCGGCCTCTCTGCCAGCGATTTTGCTGCCAGTTACCCCTACGTGAGATGGGGGGTCTACCATAGTGTAAATTGTTTCTAATGAGAGTGGAGCAGCCGAAGAAATTGGTGTACGGAGGATATCTTTGTGTTTTTAAAATGGGGGCTTTAAGCGCATGAAGGGCGTCGTACGAACCTGAATAAATGATGTAAGAGTGGTCTTGGTTAAGGAACAAAATTCGAGAGAGGGCAACCATTATAGCAATTAATTCTGCAGTAAAAATTGAAGCATGAGGAGGGATGTTATGGGAAAGGTTGCGGTCAGGAAAGATAGAGGACGCACTCACACTGTCCCTTGCTTTAGAGCTATCAGTAAACACTGGAATAAATCCACAGTGAACTGCGGAATGAGACAAGAATGAGGTGCCTTTAACCAAGGCGTAGGGATTTGGCTATCATTTGGAAGAAGAGCAGGGAAAACAGCAAAGGTGGACACGGGAAATAGCCAAGTGTCAGATACAATTCATCTTAAGAGAAAGGCAGCACATTTTGCAAAGGAATGTTGAGGAAGTTAAGGATGTTATAAACTGTATTTGCAAAATGGACGAGTAAGATGATTACTGAGTATCTCTGAGAATCCCGGTGTCAGAAGCAGGACGACATTGGGTCTTAAAGGAGATCATAAACTGGCGCAACATGATGTAGTCGCCTTTCGAAAGAGGAGAGTAGGCCATCACATCGCGATAACTTCAAGACTCACCCGGGGGACGATCGGAGATCCCATGGAGATACGGATCGCCTCGTTTTGGATGATCTAAACAGGTGTTAAAGTCAGAGTTGGGGAGGACTGACCATATACTACGAGTTATAGTCCAACTTCCATCGTCTAATTACTTGCTATGTGGGAGAGTAAAAGGAATCTTGCGATCTAGCTTCCGAAGAATTTTCGAGGCAGCATGACCGTATAGGTCAAGCACACGATACAAGTCGTTTTCAGGAGTTTATGTGCGTGCGTAATGTTAAGGTGAATCATCTAGATGTGGGCCAGAAAATTGAACTTGTAGAAGTTGCAGGACATGAGTGAACCATATCAAGGTTAGTGTTTGGAGGAAGGTGATATATTCTTCGACTCACCTTTTTTATAATAGTAACTGCTGAGGTTTTGTGGGTGAGAAATGGAAGCCATGGGAGTTACCTTATTGCGGAAATATTCTCAAAAGCTAGTTTGGGTGTTGCCCGTTCAAGCAATGTCAGCCTGCACCCGCGCAAAGATAATTCCAGGTCATAACATGTAATTTAAAAAAAATTACCTTCTCTGGAGATAGACGTATACAATTTTCATTGATTCAAAGAGAAATAATTCAATACGATAGACACCACGCTTTGCCGGAACTTTCCTCCTTCCAGATGTAAAAGTGGCGTAAGTTAGAAGCGAAAAGCGCCGTACCATCGGTGATATTGGTTTGACAGAAGGCATCTTAACTAAAGAGAGGATCTTCTCTGACCCGAGTGAAGTAGAGTTTAGGTAAACCAGCATTCATCAACCTTGTGCATCATAAGCCTTTTTGAAGGTTAAAAAAAAAAAAAAAAAAAAAAAAAAAAAAAATCCCACCAGTTGAAACGGCCTTCCCGGTATCATTTGGGCCGAGTTTCTAACAAGGAACTGCAAGTCGAACGATTTTCTTGCGGAAACAAAACCTGGAAGTTGGAAAGCCGGGCGACTCTCCACAGATACAAGCAAGATGGAGTTGCCTAAACAATACTTTTTCTACTATTGGCAATTGTAACGCCGGATAATGTAAACGGGTACGTTTTTTATACAAAGGTCAATCTTAAAGATCCTTGGCAGGATTTCGGAATAGGAATCGCAAAAGTCTAGTATCAACAACTGGTAAACGGAAATAGATGATCCGTTATAATAGATCCATCAAGAACCTGCATTGCTGAAGGATGAATAGACGGAGCATAAAGTACGAGATTATGTCTGGGTCAAGGGCACCGTCTTTGTTAGTCGCCAGTGCAGTTTGGTACTCTGCAAGTGTGAAAAGACGGATATAGGTTTGATCTGTTGAAAATCTGGTGGTGCAGTGTTAATTCTCAGTTTTTCGAAAGGTTCAGGATAGAGGAAGAGCTCGAGTGGCTAGCCAAACACTATTAACCTAATGTAATCTGCAGCAGCTGCGGGCAATCATATCGGTTATATCAAGCCCATAGGGCAAAGATTTGCTGAGTGGCGTATATTATCTGTGCACTCCCCGCTGCAAGAAAAGGGGAGTTGGGAGTGCAGTTGAAGTATACAAGTTCGAGACAATATTGCTAAGTGTTTGGCGATTAATTCGACGAGATCTCGCCGCAGCTGCTTTAAAAATAATAATGTTCTCGTGGGATCACAAAGGGGTTGCCGAACACCTAGCTGCGGAAGATCGCTGGATACAAGCTTCTGCGCTGTGATGATGACTTGTTGTAAGAAGTTAAAGGTATCATCAATGGTTGAAAATAGTTTGTTGAAGGAGAAGGGGGTATAGCTGCTGGCTTGAATGAAGGATCCCCACCCGCTCGAGTAATAATCGCCTTAGAATGTCGTTTAACATTTTGTCGTGGCAAGTTCAATTTAAGGCTATTGGGTAATGGTCACTGCCGTACAAGTAATCAAAGCGGGACCAGGTAAAGCGATTCATAAGAGAATGGGAACAAAAAAGAAACATATATACAGGAAGAAGAGTGTGTATCTAAACGTTCATATATAGGGAGCCCTGTGTTAAGGCATCCCAAGAAAAAGGGCGTTAGAAGATCAATAAAGATCTTAGACTTACACGAGGTGACGAGTCGCCCCATATGGGATGGCGAAGCTTGAAGCCTCCCAGTATAACAACCGGAGTGGGGAGCTGCTAAGAAAGGTCAGTTAAGCCGGCCTTAATAAATTTACTACTCGGAGCCAAGTAGATCAACCAGACAGTGTGGTCGGTGGACATAGGGATTCATGCTGCCACTGTATGAATTCTAGTTTGAAGAGGGACTGGAGAATAGGAGACAGATTTATGAATGAGTATTCCTGCACCTCCCCCATCATTGTTACCTCTTTCTAAAGAGATTAGTGGCGATTTATACTCCGACGGTTGGAAGTCGCGATAACATAGTTTGAAGCCTTCCTGAAAACATATTAGCACTTTGATGTACATATGTTTGTTATTTGAACAAGTTCTTCAAAATTAGAGTAGTAGCCACGACAATTCCATTGAAAGAATGTGGCCATTCTGTGTTGTTATGAATATCATGAGGATGGTCTTTTTGAGACAATTGTCTCCAGATGAATGCGAAGTAAGTCGGGTTCAACCAAGTCCATGTTATTATGTGGACTTGGTTGGTCGTTAGAAGAGCAACCAAAGTGCTCATGTTTAGGAACGGGAGTGATATCGTATTTGCCAAAGACAAGCAGAGTATTGCAGAAATGTGTTGAATATGGGGCTGTTTTCATGGAAATGGGGATGAAGGCGTCACTGGAAAAGTGTCAACTTATTGAGATGGTATTGGAGTTGCGATATTGGGATCCGATATAGGATCTGTTGAGTTAACAAAGTCTAAACTGAAGACTTTGTCAGTAAGTCATCAGGTGGGTGCATTTGGGAGACTGATCAATTTGGGTTAAGATGGGAGACCTGGTCCCCTTTCATGCCGTCAACAAATTCAGAATGCTTAGAACGATTGCGGTGTTTGCGTCGAACGGTTTCCATTCATCTCTCTCGGAAGTGTGGGAAGCATTAGAAAGAGAGTGGGTCGTCACATGAAGCTCTATTTGGGAACTATAATCAATTTCATCCGCTAATGCATAGAATCCTTTAGGGAATGCCGAGATAGGAAATTCGGAAGAAGAGTTATTGGAGGATTCAGAAGAGCTGGAATAATCCTGCAAGCCATCAGTGTGATGGATTGTTCAATAGCTGTGATTGTTTGAGCACAATCTATTGAAGTCATTGCTTTTGTCTCAGGAATAGACTTATAGCGAGGTCTCTTCTGAGCTGCATTTTTTACATATGGGGTCAATTTGTTTTGCTGTAGAAAATCGGATGTTTTGTATTTTAGCGAAAAATCTTTAGCTTGGTGATTAATCTTTTGTTTGTGTTTAGGAACATCTTTTTCAGGAATTTGGGTAATGGTGGGAGACGGATTAGGGGACATAGACACAGGCCTCTTAAGTGAGTTTTGGGACTCATCGGGAGGGTATGGGACAGAGTGTCTTGGTAGGAAATGCTCTCCGATCTTTGTGCTGGATGAACCAACTTAGTTTCATTGTTAGTTAGTTGAAAACTAACTAGTACTCCGAGTAGGATTGTTGGTGGCATTTTGAACGGGAGATTGGATCAAGGACTGCTTTTGGAATATTTGAGAAGTCGGTAATATAGGAAATGCAGGCAGGCAGATTACAGTAACTGCTTGAGTTTCACTAGGATTTGGGGGAAAAGTTCTACTGGAATGGAGTTGTGTCGGTGGATTAACACGTGGAGTCGGGGGCGGGGCTGGTGCAATTGTAACATAAGGTTGTGTTTGCCTTGTAGGATATCTGTCTTTGAGCTGGTGTATGGCATCTCTCCTGCTCAATTTTTGTATGGAGTATAATTCCAAAACCTTCTTTTAAAACATGTAAGACGGGTATTTTAAGGAAGGGGCACTGTGGGGTCCTTCAAAGTTTTTGCAGTGTGGTGTGTTTTCACAGGGAATGTGAAATTCTTCTCCGAAGACAGGGCATATTTCATGCGGTCCCATACAGTATTTTCGGGGATGACCAAACCGCTAGCATTTAAAACAACATCTGGGTCGGGTAATAAACGTACGAACACTGTAGCTTGTAAACCCTATTTTCACGTTTGAAAGGGGAAATGGTACTAAATGTAAGCAGTAAACGAAGATTTGGGGTATCAGGCGAGTCCCGACGAGGGGGAAATCTGTAAACGTTTGAACGGGAAATCTTTTCTGCTGGAGATTTCTCAAAATGGCAGAAATATCTTCGTTTTTCTGTTCTATAGAATAAATAGAGCCTTTGGATGTGTTTCTTATTTCATCAGGAGTGGAAATAAGAGGAATGTTTCCGAGAGACGTTAAGGATAACAAGATGGAACTTTGATTCCGGGTAGTAGCTTGAACGAGAAGGGACATATTTCTCATTAAATCGACTGCGGTCTCCAACTCTTAAAGCTTTTTCAAGTGCATCGCTAAGAATAATGTTTCTCTACTCAGCAAGAACTTTGGAGGTAGTGGATAGCAATTAGTAATATATCAGGAATGATGTGTCAGCTGGCAGTCCTGGAAGGGGAGAAGCATATGGAGTAAACAAATGAGAACGACTAGGACGGAAGGGCACCATTTCGGGATTACCCCAACCGTTTGGGCACCTGAGATGTCGAGGGCATACCAGGCAACGAAATCGCTAAGTTTTTTGCAAAGGACTTTCGTGTGTAGTAGAAGGAGTTAAAGCGGAAACATCTGATCTTGAAGTAAGAGGGTCCGAGGTGGGGTCAGGCAGGGAACCAGACAGATGGTAAAAATGCACGTCTTAGTTTAATAACGTTTTATCTTGAAGAGCCAGTTTCATAAAAATTACACCACAAATTTCTTCTCCATGAATGAACTATTATAACAATAAAACAAATGAAAAATAAAAATAAATAACAGGATGGGCTGGAAAGGCTTATATTTCATAATAAGGGTAGTCCTTCTTCCTACAATAGGTCACAGACTCACACAACTACTCGGACCCTACTCAGAAGGGTAGGTTGTGGATGTGTCCTCGGAAAATCGTCCCGGAACTCTACACCAGTTTCCCACCCATGAACCGCATGGAACCTAAATAACTTCACGTTAGAGCCCGAGATTATACACCAAAGTGCAGGACAGCCTCCTCCGCGGTTAACTAGAAGTTTCGGGTACTCTACAATTGGCGGTCCCGTCATAGGCGAGCAGAAAGACGTTCTCTAGCCTGCACCCTCATCCACAGGGAAGAAGTGTGAGGTGGAGTAAAGACCCATGGGGGAAGAGGCACCGGATGGCCCAAGGGTCTGTGATGGG
>JABUQX010023119.1:0-2500 GCA_015478945.1 Trachelipus rathkii | reverse complement strand
TTATATTTTTATTTAATAAAATATTAAAAATTTATATTACTAAAATATTATTTATATTAATTATTATATATTTATTAATTAAATAACAATATATATATATATTATATATATAAAATTCTCTGAAATTAAAACCTACCTACTACACAACATCGATTATTTAGTAATTTTAGTTCATATTTCTGCCCTGTTTGATTGTATAAATTTTATTTTTTATACTATATTTATACTATATTTATACTATATATATATATATATATATATATATATATATATATATATATATATATCATATTAACTATATATATATAAGGCAATTAGTGAAACCAGTTAAGAACGCGTCAAGCTTACTAAGTTAAATAATAAAAAAAAATCAGAAATGTTTCATCACACACACCAACACACACACACACACACACACACACACACATATATATATATAATATATATATATATATATAATATATAATATATATATATATAATATATATACTAATATATACTATATTATATATATATATATATACTATATATATTTATATATATATATATATATATATGATATATATAAATATATATATATATATTATATATATTATAATTATATATATATATATATATATATAATTGAAAATAATCCTAAATATGTTTTTGGAAAAGTGCAAAAATGTCTTTGTTTAAAATTTAACTTCTGTATATTCAATACCTGATATAAATATATTGGCTCAACTTAAAAGAACATAAAATTTAATGATGTAAACACTCATGGAAGACAAAAACATGTAAAATGTTGATTTTAAAGCTAAAGAACAAAATAAATCAAAAAAATGTTTTAGTTAGTATTTGTTAAAAAATATTTTTCCTAAAACCAAGTTTCTCTCTCTCTCTCTTCTCTCTCTCTCTCTTCTCTCCTCCTCTCTCTCTCTCCTCTCTCCTCTCTCGTTCTCCTCTCTCTCTCCTCTGCTCGCTCTCTCTCCTCTCTCTCCTCTCCTCTCTTCTCCTCTCTATAACAGGTATATATATATAATATTATATATTATATTTACTATATATATACTATATATATTATATATATAATATATATCTTATATAATAATATATTATATATAGTATATATATATATATATGATATTATATATATATATATAATATATATATATATAGCAATCACTTATTTTATTAACCTTGGGAACTATGCTCATCGCCACGGCGTCCCGATTTGGGTGCGTGGTGTAACGGACCTTCTAACCCGAACAAGCTATGGTGAAACAGGAACAGAAGATGGATGTGAATGATGATCAGATGATGAATGATGAATGATGATGATGCTGATGATGATGATGAATGATGATGATGATGATCGATCTGCAATTTCAGATTAATAATACTATAAATATATATTTATAATAATATATATATATATCTAATATATATATAATATTATATATATATATATAATATATATATATATAATATATATATATATTATAATATATATATATATATATCTATATATATATATATATATATATATATATATATTAATATATATATCTATATATATTACTACTATATATTATATATATATATATATTATATAAATAAAATAAACATAATAATAATACTATAATAATAATAATCATAATCAATAATCATAATATAATAATAATAATAATAATAATCAATATTAATAATGCACGAAAGAGTGTTGAAAATTAACTCACCTTCTCTAAAGACTTTCGTCATATTCATAATTGAGAGCATATTTTGACTTCTTATCGTCTTGTTTTTTTTTCTTGTCCTTCTTGAACCTCTTTGAGTCAATTTTCTCATTAGTTCAATATGGCGAAGAATCCCAAGTTCTATCGACATTTTCCGATAAGATGCTTCTGGCTTCTGCCCTGCGATGTTTTTTGGGTAATACAAGGGCGTCAAAGAAAGTCATACAAGTACTATATATAATATATACTATATAATATATATATATATATATATATATAGAAAAGCATATATATTTCAAAATTTAAAATAAAACTATTATGAGTAAATGAAAAGATATATAATACTATATATATATATATATATATATATATATATATATATATATATATATAATATTATTATATATATATTGTGATTTGAAAAGCGCAAACAATTCCAAAGGGGGACAATGTTTGCGATATTTTAGTTTCTAAAGGCATCTGGGAGAGATTTAAAGAGCGCATTATATGTACGTATAGGTGGTTTCTGATCTCTTAAGACTTGTCTGTTTGTGCATTATAAACAAAATCGGAAAGTATTGCACCTCTTTTACGCTAGCCAAACTTTGGTCAAGCATGGCTCCGTTTGTTCAGTTTTGTTTTAGAGATTAAATCTTTTATTTTACCAATATGAGAAAAATTCAGAAGATTTTCTATTCAAGTCTAATAAATCTAATTCTTAATTCTTATATTTATTTACATATATTAAATCTATTTCTTAAACCTATTTTAATATAATAAAT
>JABUQX010023118.1:40000-42500 GCA_015478945.1 Trachelipus rathkii | reverse complement strand
AAGCTGGGTTAAACCAGAGCCCCCCCAGATATGAGAGCAGTACTCCATACAAGGGCGGATGAGACCTTGTATAGCTGGAGCAACTGAGAAAGAGAAAAAAAAAAGTCGCAGTCTAAACAGAACTTCAGTTTTCTTTGAGGCGCCCTAGCAACCGTTGTGACATGAGGTTTCCCAAGATATTTTATTGTTCATGTAGGCAAGGATGATATTTATATTATGTCACAGGAAGAAACGAAGAGAAACCGTCGAAGAGATAGGAAGTTAGAATGGCTTCCGTTTTAGAGAAGGAAGATTTGCAGAAGTTGGGTTTTTTAAAGAATTTGAATTGATTCTATCCAGGATCAGCGAGAATATAATTAGGAAAGATTTAAGACGAAGAGGAATTTCTAGAAGTAAAAAGAGGAAGCAGCGAATGAAATTAGTGAAGAAATGAAGGGTCGAGCCCATCGGTATATGAGTGGATTGAGAGTTAGATGTGCAGGTTTGAGGATCATTAATGAAAAGTAGGAATAAGTTAGGAGATAAGACAGGAACCCTGAGGAACACCACTATCACAGGAAAAAAGAAGAAGAAGAAGTCGCCATCATCAACAACAGCCGATATTTTGAGATTTGAAAGAAAGCTAAACATAATTAAGCAAAGAGAAAGAGGAAACCCAAAGAGGGAGCTTGGAGAAGCAGGGGCTCTTGCCATACTCGGATCAAATGCATTTGATATCGTCAAAGCGCCACCACGCAAGTTCCCCGTAGTTCCTAAGAGCTGAAAACCATAAATCGGATAGATAGGAAATATCGCCAGAAGAACCTCGAGGGCTGAAAGCCGTAACTGGAATATCGGAAAAAGAAATGGGAATGAGTTTCCAGATTAATCTAAGAAGATGAGAGTTGAGAAGGGTTTCAAAGATCTTAGAATATAATACAAGTGAGAGCTATAGCGTGAATTAGTTAGCAAGGATAGAGGCGCTTCCTTTTTTCGGAATACGTTGGACATGTGCGAGCTTCCAAACACTGAGGGAAATGTGTATTGAGAAAATAGGAGTATAATAGTTGAACGAGGGGCGGGGATAGCACGTAAGCACACTCCCTAAAAACTTGGGGAGGAATGCCATCTGGGCCACCCGTTCCTTCCTATCCTTCATAGATTTCAGGGGCCCTTGCACCCGATTCAAATGTAATCACAGGCAAAGACATAAGGACACCTGAGAGGAGAAGGAGGGGGAGAGAAATTGCCAGAATCGTCTAGGGTTGAGTTAATGGAAAATAGGAGGCCGAAGAGATTGGGCCTTTTCAGTTGGAGAGTAAGCAACAGAACTCAGAGGAAAGGGGGATTTACAGAAGTTGCTAGGAGATGTTTTTGGCAAGAGGCAAGAAAGATTTGGGGTCAGTAGGGAACCAAGGAAGTATAGCGCACTTACCTTTGATTGAAGGCCCACTCTGCTCGTCGAAAGAGTATCCCTGCAACGATTTCCAGCTGAATGAAATTGGCGAGAGTGATTGGAGAACGAGGGAATTTTTCCACCCATGATACGCACTGTCTTAGCCTTGAATGGCTAGAGACAAGCACGACTCGACCATGGTTTATGAGGAGAGAAGATTAGTTGAAGAAGAATGATAAACTTTGCTACTTTGCCAATTCAAACGATGCAGCTCCTCCTTATTTATTTAAATATTTATTACAATAATATTATTCCCAACTGAGGTAGCCAATTTGCTATCATCTGCAACTTGGAAACCTTACATTTAAGTCCCTGGATCTAAATATTTTTATACTATATGAAGAAACAGCCACTTACCTAAGAGAAATCGTTTACGGACCACAAAGATGGTCTCCTCATTATCCATTTAATAAATACTTTCATATTTATTATTATGGATTATTATTATTATACTATTATTATTATTATTATTATTATTATTATTAATTATTATTATTATATTTATTATTAATTATTATTATTATTTATTATTATTATTTATTATTATTGATTATTATTATTATTTTATTAAGAAAAATTAAGGAATCAAAAATTTTGATTTCGTTGAATAATTTCGGAGGGTGGGCCCCCCCTGGATACGCCATTGTATATATATATATATATTATACTATATATTATATATATATATTATATATATTATATAATATTATATATATATATATATATATATCATATTAATATTATATTATATAAGAGAGAGAGAGAGAGAGAGACGAGAGAGAGAGGAAAAAATTTTTTTATATTTTTTCAAAATAATCGTCATCGTCATCGTTCAACAATTTTCTATAATCGTGCATTCGATTCATTCGTTCAAAATTTCATAATCGTCCCATCACTAATATATATATAGTATATAAATATATATATTATTATTAATTATAATATAATTAATATATATATATATTATAATATATTATAATATATATATATTAATATATATTAATATATATATATATATATATAATAATATATATATATATATATATATATATATATAATATATAT
>JABUQX010023118.1:20000-30000 GCA_015478945.1 Trachelipus rathkii | reverse complement strand
CCAACCCCCCTCCAAAAAAGCCACCACACACCACAAACAAGATAACCAAAACCAAAAAAACACACACAAAACCGAAATCAACACACCAAAAAGAACCAAAAAAAGAACACGAAACCAACACAAAACCTCCAGTGCTGATCACCCCTCACCACCCCACCACCCCATCACCCCACGAATGTCTATGATCCCCACCCAACCACTAGCGCAACCACCTATAACTCCCCCACCCCCAATTACGCCCACACTCCCCCATTTACTATAACCCAACCAAAATAGATACCCGCCCCCAACCCCCACCGCAACCCCACCGACAACATATGCAAGATAAGAGACACCTACAAAACCCCGAGAACACACGCCCCACGTACAAAATCCACCACAATGCCACAGCACATACTACAGCGCCAAACCACACGACACAACCCCACACGACGAAAACCAAAACACACACAACGCCAGTCCACCGCAAACTCCTGAACACCACCAACAGAAGCCCCAAAGAACCCCAGACCCCAAAATAACAAAGCCCAAAACAGCCACAACGCCAAACAGACATGGTGCAACTCCACCCCCCGCCAATCACCAACCGACAAGAAACGCACAGAACCAACGATACATCCACGCACAAACAAACACACCTGCAAACAACACAACACCACTTAACTTCAGGCATAACATAATCTCTTGATAAGCGTTAGATGTCCGGATATTCTCCTAATCTGAATTCAATAGTCTTAATTAAAAAAAAAATTACATAACTAGTATAACATTCGAAAGAGTTGATCATTTACTTGATTTGAGCGATGATGAAAACTCGATGCAACAATATGATCCTCCAAGGGAGTGTCCCAAATGCGAGTTAACGTGATAGTACACGCATCAAAACAATACCGCAACGACACCAAATGACTACTAGCAAATTTCTTTTTCACACACAATTAACATTTCGGCTAAAAACATTGTTATTTAATTTACGACGAAACACAAGTAGTTTTCGACCCCAACAAGATAATATCTAGGTTCTTATATCATGCAGACTTTAAATCAAAATTGATATAGATCTCCTAGATTGCATGGATAACAACTACAAGATCTAAGCTGCGGCATCACCTTGAAATTGCAAACGCCCAATACATGAAAAAACGTAACCCGTAGCTGACATCTACAAATATTAACACAACACAAATACATTATCGACCTCCAACATCCACAGGATACCATTTCGCTTTAATTAATATTATTTTTAACAACACCATTAGGGCTAACAAAAAACCGGCTAATACTTTCGGAAGACTTCAAATGGTCTTGCCCTTGGGCTTGGCACAGCCATCCCATAGGAGCAGATTGTAAATTAAGACCATATGTGGAGAGAAAGTCATGTAATGTGATAACTTAACTGCCGGGTATTTGTGACGTTATTCAAAAGCATTATCTTCATTTGATGGGACTGGAGAGCAACTTTCGGTCGATTATAAGCTGTTATTGATGTCTTCGGACTTCTCCAATGTGGCAGTTTCTTAGTTGAAATCTGCTCTTTCAAAATTGAACAATGCTTACGTAGCAGAAAAGATCGAATGCCGAAAAAAATAATCATCTAGCTGGAAGTATCATTATGAGAATGATTGGTGTTATATTTGAATTAACGGACTCGGCTAAAACTATACCCAGAGAGACGAGAGGGAGGAGCTCTAGCACATAGAAACTCTATACGTCCATTCTTTGCCTACGAGGAAAAAGCATGGCAGCCCAGCCCGTTGCACAATCGTAATCTTTTACACCAGAATTCGTGGGCAAACAGATTCAAGACCTACCAAGAAACACCAAATTTGACCTTCTCAACAGCAGAACACTTTTCCAGAATCTAATAGGCGTCACTATATTAAAATCGCGTCCATCTGGGTCAGCAGTGAATAAGTATAGGATAGGGGAAGGCATACTCGAGAGACTCTATGAGCTTTTTTCATTCAACCACTTTGAAAACGCCATGTACGCAGTAGAATGGTTTCTTGCTCCTTTTAATGTTTTTTAAATGACAAGGTGATATGATGGCAATCAGCGATTCTCTCATGCATGGCAGCCCCCCTCTTATCTTCCGATCATTGCTCAATAGTGGAATTCTACATACAATCTATATCTTTCTGTACATATCCTTAAAACTAAAATCACCTTTAAAAAGCTTGCGGTCTATCCTGCTGCCCTCATGAGATTTGGCACAATGAGTATCAGAGCCATCCAATAGTTACGCCCCACTCCATGTTATAAATTATTTCAGACCCGCTTACCCCACTACATGAACTGAGCGGACTATCATGAAGAAGCGACATCAAGAGCGTATTAAAAGCGGAAATGATTTACTACCACTTTAACTTTGCTTATTGATGAACTTTGCAGTAAGGAATTTTTTATAAAGTGAGAGAACAGTTTGGTATACTTGTATTAAGCTACTAATTTTATTATTTATGATACGTTACCAATAATATATAACCTACTAACACTACTACATCTATCTACTATCTCACACCATCAAATAGCTATTAAATATAAACCTAATTATAATATATACTATACTTACAGACTATATGCTATTACATACTACCAACCACACTGCCCGCACACTACGTACTAACATAATAACGACATATCTACCTATAATCCAAAACTATAACTATAACCTATAATAATGCACTCCTATTAACCACCATCAATCATATAATACTACTCAACCATCAATAAAGAACCTAAACTACTAACTAATACATATACTCATGACAATTACTACACTACACCATATAACTAAAATATATAAAATCACTAAAAATCAACTACTACGACTATATAATATAGCTGCTCGCTGATCGTGTGTGAACATGTGTGATAGATAGTGTAGTGTGTGTGTGTGTGTGTGTTGGTGTGTGGCACCACACCACAAGACGCGACCAAACGCCAACCCCCACCGAACACCATAGATAAGAGACCCACCAAAAGACCCCCAACCAGCACCTAAAAACAACAACACAATCCAGTGTTGGTAGCCCTGTGTGTGCAACACAACAACCCAACCTACATCCACAAGCACAACTCGTGTGATGTGATGGTCGTGTGTATGTGTGTGTGTGTGCAGAGAC
The DNA here is from genome assembly GCA_015478945.1 of Trachelipus rathkii. Classification (NCBI taxonomy): domain Eukaryota; kingdom Metazoa; phylum Arthropoda; class Malacostraca; order Isopoda; family Trachelipodidae; genus Trachelipus; species Trachelipus rathkii. The sequence continues at coordinate 26,875 of JABUQX010023118.1, read as the reverse complement.
GCGAGGAAGATACCAGATATCATAAACCCGCCGAGATACAAATTACCTTCTACTTGGCAAGCATAAGCGCAGATACAAAATTACCCTACATCTACAAACACAAGTAGTTTACAGAGACACTTGAAATCCCCAAGATCTCGGGCAACAATAACAGTTACTAATGCGTGATATAAAAGCCACTATCTACGTCCTACCTAACCAAACATCTACACCACTCAAATACTACCTAAATACCATAATAATATAATATATTATATTAATACATAATCAGTATATATATATATATATATATTATATATATATTATATATATATATATAATATATATATATATATATATATATATATATAATATATATATATATATATATATATATATATATATATATATATATATATATATATATATATATGTAAATGTATGAAAATGTATGTGTGCTTGTGAGCGCAATTTTATTATGGTAGTTTATGTACACTAACAGAGATGTAAGATTCAAAAAAATTGTCAGTTTGAATTGAAGTGTAAATATCGTTAAGAATGATTGATCTTTAAGAGTGCTTAGGTAAAAAAAAACTTTTCAATAGATGGTAAAAATGTTGTTAACGAAATAGGGTGAAAGTTATATTTTTTTAACAGACATTTTGGTGAAAAGAAAGCTATCAAAGATTTCAAACTTGTTTGTTTATTATTTTTTCCGATTGACATATTCTGTCTTAGTTTAGGGGAAAAAATCGTTGTTTTTTTTTCATTGGATGTAAATTGGTTTGGACTGAATGTTTGGAAAAATAATTCCACATTTATAGATATGGAAGTTAATAGTCGTCCTCACTTCCCTTATAAGCCCTGCAGTGGTATGTACTGTTAATTGGTTCTTATATAACATGACGATTCCTTTTAGAACTGAAGTTATAAATTTGAGTAGAAATGACAAAATTGTTAGAAAAGATTTCATTTTCACTTTTTTCGATTTTAAGTCCGTAAGAATTGACAGCAGCCATGGAAAGAGGCCATTTCGTCTCTTAAAATTTACTATGAACCTTCTTGGTAGTTTACCCTTGACTATAAGTGAGACCACCAAAGCATACGAGTTTAGATGGTCAAAAATCGCTCCAATCCACTGTCTTCTTACTATTTTGTGGTTGTCTACTTTAGTGGTTTTAAGTGGCATAGGGTTGTTCTTATATTTTCCTTGCATCTTTTCGTGCCTATCGCGAACTAGCACCCTTGAGGAGCTTCTGAAAAACGTTTCTTTCTTCAACAGCACAATTGACAATACCCCCGGGTTCGAAGTATTTCATGCCGAAGAGTTTATGGGCATTCTGGTAGCTCTACAAAGCATCTATAATGCATGGGTACAAGTCATTACCGTGTTTTACAGAAGGTACGAGATCGCTGACTTCTTGAACAACTGGTCCAAAAAGGTATTCGACTACGATATCGATCCAATGTACGATCTGTTTCTCTTTTCGGCTTTGGGATGTCTTTTGCTTTATACTTTTTCTCTTTTGCTTGTAATGTGTTGCGGCATCGGTAAACCTGTTTCTTTGACCAACATAATGGATGCACTCGCCACTGTTCTCTTTTTAAATCCTTATTACTGGGGACGTAGGTGGATAACTTCTGGAAAGGTAAGCTGGATAAATTAAATGTTTGCTTTTTTGTTTGTTTGAAATGTAGATTTTATAAAAAATAAATGTCATCTCTTAATTTAAGTTAAAAATTAATTTAAAAAATGTCAGTTATACATTAGGTACAATTACTAGAACTAATAATTCTGTTTACTTAACAATATTTAAATATATTAAAATTTTAAGTAGTTTGGAATAATCTATTGTCATTAATGTGGTTATCTAATCTCCTAAAATTAAATAAGATAATTCTTAAATTTCTTTGAAACTAAAATACCATAAATTAACAATCATAACTTACTCGGAGTATCACCTCCTATGAGATAAAAATAAGCAACCAATATTAAAGGCCTAACGTCTCGTCATCTGGACAGTCTACATCTAATCAATTTGCTTGACAATTCTTGTGGAAATATCTTCCCATTTTCCCTTACAGGTGGTTCGAATTGCTATGAGTGTTTCTCTAGCACACGCTTTCATGATCCATAAAGTCACCATCTTAGCATTTGCCACCAACTGTAAACTTTTGGCCAATTCATTTCGATGCTGGAACCAGCAGTTGAAAGAATCCGTTGATGGTATTATTATTACTATTATTATTATTATTATTATTATTATTATTATTATTATTATTATTATTATTATTATTATTATTATTATTATTATTATTATTATTATTATTATTATTATTATTATTATTATTATTATTATTATTATTATTATTATTGGCAGAATAGTAATAATAGTAGTAGCAACAATAGTTATATTATTATTATTATTATTATTATTATTATTATATGTGTGTGTGTGTGTGATTGCGTGTATTATTATTATTATTACGATCATTATTATTATTATTATTATTATTGGCAGAATAGTAATAATAGTAGCAGCAACAATAGTTATTATTATTATTATTATTATTATTATTATTATTATTATTATTATTATTATTATTATTATTATTATTATTATTATTATTATTATTATTATTATTATTATTATTATTATTATCTGTTATTATTATTATTATACTCACTATTATTATTGACAGAGATAGTAATAATAGTAGCAGCAACAATAGTTATTTTATTATTATTATTATTATTATTATTATTATTATTATTATTATTATTATTATTATTATTATTATTATTATTATTATTATTTATATTATTATTATTTATATTATTATTATTATTATTATTATTATTATTATTATTATTATTATTATTATTATTATTATTATTATTATTATTATTATTATTACTCAACTGCATATATGTAGTCTTCCTATATTATTATTATTATTATTATTATTATTATTATTATTATTATTATTATTATTATTATTATTATTATTATTATTATTATTATTATTATTATTATTATTATTATTATTATTATTATTATTTTTATTATTATTATTATTATTATTATTATTATTATTATTATTATTATTATTTATTATTATTCATTATTATTATATTAATATTATTATTATTATTATTATTATTATCATTATTATTATTATTATTTTTATTGTTATTTAGAAATTTACACTCATCTTTTGTTTTAATATAAGTTTACTTTTTGCTTCCAAATCCCTAAATATTTTCTTCTATATTCATTTAATTTCCTTAATATTAATCTAGAGAATAATTTGCAAAGAAAGTAAGAGGCATATTTATATTTATTAGATCCTGACCGGTTTCGTCCGTAAACCTCGGACATCTTCAGAGTTTTGATTCTAACAATTGAATGAATTATTTTAACACTAGATTTAAAAAATTAAAATTACAAATTAGATTTTAGATTATAGCAATTCATATTATATTTAACTTAAGGGAACAATACGTTGAACTTTATATTAATGTCTGGTTTAAGATGTTTTATGTAATAAGCCTCAGATATTTTCAGTTTTTGGGCTTCACATGAGGAGTAAATTTGATCGATTGCAGAAATATCGCGGGTACAGTTAACAATATCTTATTTATGTTGGTGAATAAATGATCGTACATTTTACTGGGTTTTAAGCAATTGCTGATACATGCCTTATCCTGTTAATCATTATAAGTCGTGTAGCTAATATACATCGACGTACATTCAGACTCTGGACATACGAATTGGTACACGACATGGTGATTAACTGAAAGTGTACCCTTAATAAGAGAAGCCTGAAGAAAGTTTTCTTGTTTTGTGGTATAGTTTAACTATGATTGTAGAATTGCTTGTGGGTGTTAATAATGGCGCGTAGGCATTTTTCCTCTTTATCGAAGAGGGAAAATGCCTACGCAGCTACGTATTTCTTTACCCACATTAAATCTTACAAGTAATTCAAAATCTGATTAAGCTAGCTTTCTTCCACTACCTACCTAGGGTGGTAATCACCATGTCGTGTGCAATCGCAGAACCAAGTCTGACTAACATCATTACAATGATTACCTAGATTAACATAGGAGGCATACCAGCATACCGCGGTAAAAATATACGTTTGTCATTCATTGAACATGGCTTGAGGACAGCTGTCATTCAAAGCTTTTACTTCATGTGAATCTTAAAAAATATTAGCATATGAACATCTTAAACCAGTTTGATAATCTGAGGATTCAGCATATTACCCTGGTTAAATATAATATGGCCATATAATCTAAGATCAGGCTAGCTGGTACAACTTACAAATCTAGTGTTAAAGATAATTCAATCCAATTCTGTTAGAATCGAGAGCTCGAATGACATCAGGTTTGAGACAGAAACCCTCGGGATCTAACTAAATACAAATATGCCTATTTTTTCTTTGCAAATCATTCTCTAGATGTTGAGAGTAAATGAATATCAGAAGCGGAAGCAAAAAGCCTAAAGCTTTATCAATATATATTATTATTATTATTATTATTATTATTATTATTATTATTATTATTATTATTATTATTATTATTATTATTATTATTATTATTATTATTATTATTATTATTATTATTATTATTATTATTATTTTTACAGCATGTTGGAGAGACGCCGATAACAACAATGGAACCAAATACAAATCCTTTTTAGAACTCAGTCAAAATCATTCTAATATTGTTGGAATGTTGCGGGACCTCGAAATAATATTTAACCCCATCATACAGTTCTACTACGCCTCTACGGTATTTATCAGTCATTTGCTGAAACAACGACATAACTCTAATATTGAGTTGTTTTTTTTCTTTTTTCTTTTCTTTTTAAAGGAAAAGCATCTGAAGTTTAAATTGTTACACAAAATTCAGGGCCACCACAACAACAATAAGTCTTTAGTCGGGAAGAGATTTGAAAGTTTAAATTTTGCACTTTTTCAAAGTTTGAATATGGCATTCGTTCAATGTTGGAATACGGCACTCTTGTAGTTCAAAGTTGTTCACAACTCCAAATTACTCATACTGAAAGATTATATATATATATATATATATATATATATATATATATATATATAGCAATAACATATGTATATATGTATGTATATAACAATATGTATATAGTTTTTTTTTTTTTATATAACATATATATATATTCTTCTTTATCTTCTGTATATGTAGCAATATATATATATATATATATATAATAATATATAAATATATATATATGTATGTATAATAATAATATAATATGTATATGTAATAACAATAATATATGTATAATATATGTATAAATAATAACAACAACAATATTAACTTATGTATTATATAGCATATTATAGCATATATGTATATATAATATATAACTAAATACTAATAACTGTAACAATAATAACCAGCAATATAGTATATATGCACATATATATATATATATATATAATATAATAATAACAATATAATATATATGTATAATATATAATAATAATATATATATATATATACTATATTGTAACAACATATTGTAACTATGCATATGGCATATGTAATATGTAGCAATAATAATAATATATATATATCTGCTGCTGTATGTAACAATATATATATATATATAGCTATATATAATATGTATATGTATGTATTAAATAGGTGTAATAATATAATAATATATATGAACATAAATATATGCATGTATAATAATAATAATATTTATAATATATATATATATATATATATATATAATAATAATATATTATCTTTATATATATATATATGTAATAATAATAACTAATATATATATATATTTGTATGTATATATAATATTAACTTAATAATATATATATATATATATATAATATAATATATATATATAAGCATAACAATAACAATAACTATGTATAGCCAACATGTGGCATAACCAGCAGCAATAACAACATATGTAGCCAACAGCTGTTGTAACAACAATGTATGTAATAATAGCCAATATATAACAATATAACTGCTAACAACAATATAATATATATAATAATATATATGTATAATAATATATATATCATATAATAATAACAAATAATATATATATATTATATATATATAATAACAATAATAATAACTTAATAATAATAATAATAACCTTAGCATAATAATAATATATATAATAACAATATATATACATAATATAATATATAATAATATATATATATAATAATAATAATAATAATAATATGAATATAATAAACAACAACAATATATATATATATATATATATATATAATATAATATATATAGTACACATCAACCAGCAATACTAATATATATATATATATATATATATATATGCGCTATATATATATATATATAACCTTGAATCAGATTGGCGATATGTACTATGCTTTACTTCATGGTACTGCAAATCAGTGAAACCATTAAGGGAACTAACTGTAGAGGAATGCATTTGGCAGGGGACTATTCTCTTCAATCTATTTTTCATATTCTTTGTTGTGTCTCTTTCCGCCAGCAAAGTCAATTGAGGAATTATATATATATATATATAACTTATATATATATATATATTAACATAACTAACTGCTATATATATATATATATATATATATAAGTATATATATATATATATATATAACAATATATATTATATATATATATATATATATTTATATATATATTTATTTATTTATTTATTGCCCCTGGGCTCATCTTATTTGTGGGGTCCATGTCATTTCCAGAAACCCGGCCACCTCCACCGTGCGGAGGCACAAGTCTCTTAGGAGGAGATTTGATAGAGTATCCTGTAAGGAGCGAGTGGGTGGCAGTTCAGCAGAATGAGTTCGTCAGTTTA
>JABUQX010023118.1:0-15000 GCA_015478945.1 Trachelipus rathkii | reverse complement strand
ATTTGATTGAGTCGATGAGGGCTGTCATGTTTGCATAGGTCTCCTTCAGGTGAACTGCATGGCCAACAGGAATAGAAGGAAGACGGTTGCCGTTGTGTAGTAATATAGCTAGCTTTCAAACCAAGTTTGGAGGAGTCTATGAATAGTCTCCATTCAGTTGGATCATGGTTCAAATTCAAACATTTCATCAAGCAATTAACGTCGCAGCAAACAACCAGATTGTTTTTCCTCTCAAAAAAGGGAAGCAGATCCCTCTGACGTTCTCTGTACTGTGAGACCCTGACATCACGTTGGAGAAGATTCCATTGCTGTAGTCTTGACCTTAAATGTTCTGCCTTCTCTTTTGACAAGTCAAGGTCTCGAATGAGATCACTCAATTCCGCTTGACTCAGTCGGTCCGTCCGATATATCATCGTTTACCTCAAAATCTGGGTCATGGGATGTGGAAGGCTTGTTGGTTCCTTCTTCTTCCACACTGTTTTCCTTTTCTACTTCAAGCTCATAATGTTGAGGTGAAGTAGGAACTGGTAGACTATCTGAATGTGGAATAGGTCGAATAGCAGATGGAAGATTCGGGTATTCAACTGTTCCTCTTTTCTTCCTTGACAATCCTGCCTTTATAGGTGGAGTCAAGCAGAAGTAGCAGTCATCTGTATGGTTTGTAGGCTCCCGCCAAACCATAGGCACAGCAAAAGCCATACATGGTTTTTTATTTTTCAGCCATTCTCGTAGTATAACTGAACAAGAGTTGCAACATATATGTAGAGTCCATAACTTATCCTGGTCCCCTACCTTCATACCAGAATAATGCTGATAGGCAGTCTTCACAAGAGACGTCAGATTACGTTTCTGTTACGGAAATGTTATTTCAACACATATGTAACAAAAGTTATTCACTAAATTTACACATTTTCTTGGAATTTTGATATAACAAATTTTACACTTCAAAAGCACTCCAAAACCAGAAATTCTGAAAAAAATAAAACAAACAATATGAAACTCATAGTCACATTAACAGTTAACAGTTTAACTAGGAACGGTGTCACTTTAGACTCTCCCTTCCTAAAAACTCAGGGAGATATTTTAGAGGCCCATTTCAGGAGTTCATTCATCCTATCAAATGTAATCATAGGTAAAGCATTCATTACCTGAGAGGGAAAGGAGCAGGTGGAAGATTTCCGGAGTCTTCTGGTCTGGGGTTGATCTAGAAGAAAACAGAAATCTAAAGAGATTAATTAGTCGTTTTAATTGAAGAAAATCATCAGAGCAAATAAGAAGGGAAAAGGCAGATATGCAGATGTTAGAGATGCTTTGTCAAGAGGTCAGAAAGATTTCTCAGTAGCAAAACCAGGAGGTCATACATTTTTGATTACTGAACGTCCTCTTTTCTTCGAATAATATCCGAACAACTATTACTAGTTAAATAAAGATTGAGTTCGAGAGCAGAACGAAAAAGTATTCACTCCCTATACGCACTGTTTCTAGCCTGAATGGCGAGATAACAAGTAAGATTGAAGTATGGATTTTGAGAAGAGTGAATAGACATTGAAGGAATGAACCTGCTCATCCCATCAGCGATCACAGTCCAATACCTTATCAGCAGAAGAGAATGCGTCTTCAAAATCATTGCAATTAATCTAGGGATAGTTAGTGTAAAGCAAAGTAAAGCTCTCCAGTTAACCTGAATAAAGTGCCAGAAGATAGATACCTTTAGGATAGGATGGAGCTGCTGGAGATAAATTAAGAGTTATATAAGGCTGTGCTCAGATTTACCATTATGAAAGGAGATGAAGTATTAGAATGACTAGTGGTGAAGATTTGGTCAAGGGTGTAACAGAACTGGTTGAGACAATCAGTTGCTCCAGGTAGTCGAGAATGTTGAATGATTTGGTCTCCTTCCCTTTTGGATCAGCGTGAAAAGAACACCACCATTGTGAACATTGAAATCCCATAAATAGGGCATTTCTTCAGGATAATAACGATTATTAATTGATAAAGAACCTATTTCTTACTCAAATGGTTTTTAGTAACTTAAAATATTAGATAGATGTGGCTAAACTTTTGATACTTAAAACTATCGAATATCCTCATCCGAAATCCGCTGACGTTAAAAATAAGTATCCGCATCCGCAAATAGCGAAAATCGTGATTTGGTCCACCCGTAATATATATATATATATATATATATATATATATATAAAAATATATATATACGTAACACTATCGCCCTTATATTTAATTATATATATATTATATATATACTATAATATATATATATAATATATATATATATATATGATAATTATAATATTTATAATATATATATATATACGTATTATATATTATATTTATATATATTATAATATATATATATATAATATATATATATATATATATATATAATATTTATATATATATATATATAATATATATATATTATATATATTATATATATATATATATAATATATATATATATATTATATATATTATATATATTAGGGTCCCAGGGAAGGTTGGAATCCGATGCGTAACACCTAAATTCGCCCTTAGCTATTTTTCAGCCAACAGGTTCTTCGTCATAAACCAAAGCCCTTTTATTTTGTACTGAAGTTATTATATATTATAATATATATATCATATATATATATATATATATATATATATATATTATATATATATATATATATTACTCATATATAATAATATTATATATTATATATATATATATATATATATAATATATATATATATAATGGTTCAGAGGTGGTTCTAAAAAAGCCTGACATTCATTGTAACTCGAGAACCGGTAGCACCCTACAGTAAAAACAATTTACATATTTGTAATCAGGGCGGAAAATTTTCTAAGGAGAGGGATTCTTTTTTTTTTTTTTTTTTTTTTTTTTTTTTTTAATTTTTGCAGAAAATAGTTTTATTAAAAAAAATTTTTACCCAGAATAAGGGGCTCGAGCCAACGGAGACAGAGGGGGGGACGGAAGTCCCCCGTCGTCACCCGGGAGGCCGAGAGACCCGACTCACTGCCATTCTCCCTTTGCGGTTTACCCTTTTAGTTTTAACAAAAAAAATAATTTTACTTCCCTTTACAATTTGGTATTACCCTTTAACAAAAGGACATACCAAATTTAAGGGTAACACCCGCAAAATTGGCAGGAGCTTCGGTCCTCGGGGGACCTCCACGGTGGACGACGGGGGGGACTGTTCGTCCCCTCCTTCTTTGTCCCCCGTTTTGGCTTCGAGCCCCCTTAAAGGGGGAAAAAAAAAAAAATTTTTTTTTTTAAGAAAATGATTGTATATATAATAAAAATCTAAAAAAAAAATGTACCTCTACAAAAAATGAATAAAAACCCCCCTTAGAAAATTTTTCCCGCTGGGGATTTCCAAATTATGTTAATTGGGGTTTACTGTACCTATCCAATCTTGCAGAGAAATTGAGTTGTTTTTCCTAACTTCCTAACCATATATATATATTTTTGACATATTATATATTATAATATATATATATATATATCATATATATTATAATATATATATATATATATATATATATATATATTATATATATATATATTATATTAAATATATATATATATATAATATATATATATAAGACCTATTGTTTACTAGAATTGATTATTTTTAAATTTTTTAAGGAATTTTTTTACTAAACCGTTAGTAGATAGCAATATATAAATTTAAATTATTTAAGTGATAAATGAATGCATGGACACCACAAAGCCTCCCGTGACATCCCGCCCCGTGGGTGGCTGGAAAAAAAATAAATAAAATTATAACCTTACGTTATAAATAGTCTAATATAAATCCGTAAAAAAAAATTTTAAAACAAGGAGATCTGGCAATGATAAAAGGTTTTAAAAGTAAAAAAAGTTATGGAGACTTCACAGCTTTTTTTTCAAGGCAACATTTTTTAAAAAGTTTTATTTTTACGTCAATTCTTTCATATACGGAGTTTCAAGTTTCAACTTTCAAATTTTAAGTTTCAAGATAAAATTTTTGGTTGGAAAAAATTGGGCTGGGTTATGGGAAGAGATTAATTAATTTCAATGCATAAAACCAATTGTTAAATAATGTTTATGGTTTTATTAAAAATTTCAACAACACACAACACCACACACACACCCACACACAACACACACACCACACACACAAACACACCACCACCACCACAACAACCACCACAACACACAACAACAACAACCCAACAACAACACATTCACATATTAATAATAATTAATATAATTATAATAATAAAATATAATAATATATATATATATATATATTATATATATAATTAATATATATATAATATATTATTATTATATATTTATATAAATTATATATAATAACATATATACTAATCTTCTGTCCCGGACTCAATCGCGTCTTGTACTTTAGCAAACAGTTACCCGCTGCTTCCAGTGAAAGGGCCCGTAATCTTTCCAATAATGCTCTCTTTACTTTCCTTTAAGTTCTTCAACTCCTTCCAAACAAGTCATTATTGTTGAAAATACAAACTTGAAACCGCTTTTAAACTTGTAGAAAAACAACCCCTAAAACAAAAACGCTCGCTTTCCAATAAAGGAGATGCGAATTCCGCTTCTGCCGTTTTTTCAAAAACATTAAATGTAATTCTTCGATGTTCAATTTTTTCCGCTTAAAATCGAAAAAGAATGGAAAGGCTTCAAACTTTGGGTATTTGCAGCGTAAGGAACTGTTGTGAACTTGCCTCTGGTGCTTGCTTGTTGATTGCTAATTGCTGCGTTCAAATGCCTGACGCTGTTTAAATCTTTCAAGCAATCAAAGCCCATCTTGTAGCATTTCTTTCTTCTTGCAATTCTAATTTCACTCTTTGAGCCTTCAAGCCTTTTCCCGAATTTTGGCTTTTCTCTACTCAGCTTCAGTTCAAGCTTAGCTTTCTCCCTTTCAATCGTTCAAAGCTTAGCTCTCTCCCTTCGCTCTTCTGCCTCAAACGCTAACTTTTTCTCCTCTAAAGCTAACTTTTCTTTCTCAATTTCAGCAGCTAATTTCTTTTCCTCCTAAGCAGCAGAGCCTTCTGCTGTTCGAGCCAGCTTCTTGAGCCATTTGCGTCCTTTTTAAATAAAAGCAGTGAATTTCCTTCAACAAACCCTAACCTCCAGATTTCCACAATCTCCCATAAAGCTCAAGCATTAGAAAAATGTATTAGCCATAGTTATAATTTGCTTGTAATACAAAAAAGCAAATTCAACCAAAAAAAATATAATTGTTCGCTAAACAGTCACCTTTTCAAAAAACGCACGAATTTCACAATCCCGTTATCTAAAAAGTTTAATTCCTAAAATATTAAGCTTTCAAAAGTTTTCTTCTAATCAACCAAGTAAAGCTTAGATGCCCAAAACAAAAATTACAAAATGTATATTATATATATATATAATAGTATATACTATAATAAAATAATAAATATATATATATTTAATATAATATATAATATATAATATATATAATATATAATATATATATATATATTATATAATATATATATAATACTATAATATATATTACTACAATCCAATTTTATGTACCAATGTATAAGTATTGCCCGGGAAAAAATCGTGTTTTCTCCCCAGAAACAAACAAAGTAAGTGGAAACCCGGGAAAAATTTTTCCGAAAAAATCAAACAAACTTTCGCGTTCACAAACTTTTGCAAAAAAAACTTTTCCGTTGGTACCATTCAGAATTAAAGGTACTAAAATGAAAAAAAAAAAATACAATTTTTTTAATTATATAATTATATTATTTAGGGTGTAAAATATATTAACTAAAATTAATTTCAGTGTTTCCTCTGTTTCCAAAACCACCAATTTACTGTTGTAAATAGCAAATTGCTATTATTCACCAATATGCAAAAAAAAATGATATAAATGTTCAACTCAATAAAAACAAATAGTTACGAAATGACGTATTATTTGAACAGTTTAAACACCCAATAAATCAAAACCAATATTATCAATATTCAAACTAGATGGATAATTTGTTGCGACACTTGAAACAATTAGGTTCTGACAACAGGTCTGACAAATTACAAACGAAATGACCCTTGCGCTTCAATAATTCAAACCAAAAAAATAACGCAAAAATGAAAATTCACTAACAGCTGTTCATTGATAAAAAATGAAATTAACTGACTGAAAAAAGGGTTTATAAAAAAATAACAGAATCCCGAAGACAGGAATACCCATTTAATAATGTATTCCCGAACAGGTATACTCATCTAATAAAATAAGAATTCCGGACAAAGGCATTCCCATTTAATATGTTATGCGATTGGTTGAAAGATTATAAAATTTCTATGCAAAAACTTACTCTCAAACTGATAAAAAAACAAACCTTTGGCCCAGGCCCCCGTGAACAATCCAATCAAAAACTAACAAACCTTTTTCACAGACTCTCAAACCTGTATTGTAACTGTATTCCAAGGCCTCCTTGTGAACTGAAGCTATCGGCCTGTGCAAACTATGCAGCTGTAACTCTATAAAATTTAAACTCACCAAAAACTTATCCTTTTTTAAGAGACCCTTTCAAAAAAAGTGGCAACAACGGTTTTTGACCGAGTTCTGTTTACCTTATAGAAAACCGTTCATGTCAATAATTCATTCTTATCATATGAACTCAAAACCTGTTTAAATGATCAAATGTTTCTGGAAATCAATTTGAAAAAAACCAATGTCTTTAAAAGACTTAGAATAATTTTACTAAAACTTTAAAAATTCAAATAAAATTAAAGAAATTTGTAATAGACTTGGAAAAGAAGTAAGGAAACTTCGTGTACGAGGTTTTCATAAAATAATTTTAAATAAAAAAAAAAATTAAAAATAAAAAAGCGTGCTCGGTAACTTAACAAGACTAGGGTTTTTTAGAAATTTCGAGATCATGTTTGTTAAGGTTGTCCATTGCCATCCTACAATAACAATGCGCGTTAGAAATATTATAGAAACCAACAACAACTAATAATCAGTATATATTTAAAATAAAAAAAAAAAATATATGAAAAATTACTGTTCTTTAACAAAAACCTCGCATTTCATAAATTCAATGGACATGTAGTTTAAAGATGTCTTAAAAATATCTACAAACATGCAAACATAGAAATAATAAATAGAATCACAGTAAGATTACCCATATGCTGTGTTTTAAAACTGTGATTAATTAAAAGTGAAAAAGAACTATGAAGATTGAAAATTTAATAAATAGAAAATCCTTGCACAAAAGTAATATGTAATTAAGTTTTCTAATTCACTGAAACAAAGAAAATGGAATATAAAACGAACCTCAACCTATATTGCTAGCAATCATTGATGCATGCATCACTAAATAATAAATGAAGAAAATCTCTTCCTGAAAAATTAAAAATGGAATTTTAGCAAAATTTAACAATAAAAGTAAAAATGTCTTTATTTTTAATAAAAGTGTGCAAAACAAAAAATTTACTACAAGAACAGCTGACTTAATAAACACAGCTGTCAAACAACAAAAGCAAAAAAGAGTTGCCTACTAAGTTGAAATTAACAAAAAAAATCTTTTTAAATTAAAAAAAAGAAACTGTGACTTTGACAATTTAAACCATTATAAAATTAAAAAAAATAAAACATAATCAAAACTTAACATTCCTATATATAAACCCACAAAAAATAAATAAATTTGCAACACTTTTAAAAACAAAATGTCAGGTAATACAAGAGCTTACCTGCCAGTTACACTTGGCAACAATCGGACATAATGCACCTTGCAAAATAATTTATTAGTTGCAGACGAAAGAACTTGAGAAACAAAAATGCATTAAAAATATTCACCCAAAAAATAAAAACACAAAAAATTTTTTTAAAAAACTTCTTAAAAAAAATACCTTTACTTTACACAAAATATAGCAAAACTGTCACAGTGAAAATTAAATCACAAATATTATATTTAAACCATATAATACATTTACTTTGTAATATAACATAAAATTAACCAACTAAATTGGACACAAAATATACAGACACTGCCCAAAATAAAAATTGAATCGGATAATAAAGAGCAAGTCAACGGCTACCACTAATATAACACCTCTCAGGATGGGCAAACAACAAGCCAAAAAGATAAACAATATCAATAAATTTTCTAAATTTAAATATAAACTCCCAAGTGCTTTTTAGCTTACTCGAAAAGGATCAACACAAATTCATTACTTTTTTTTAACAATAATTTACCCAATGAATGTATCCAAAATATCAAATTATTTATGAAGATATATATCCAGAAATTAGTAAGTAAACGTAGAATTTTGGTATTTCTTGTAAAAATTAACACAATACACTTTCTCAGAAATAATCAATTCAGGTGATTTAAATTTTCGCATCCTCCTAAAATATTAGGCTTAATCCTCAATAATAAACTTAAATTCAAATTTAAAAAAACTTAAATATATAAAATTCAAAAATAGAAATATCTTATGTTTTATAAATAGTTTTATTTTTATTAAATATATAATAATATTATAATATAAATAAATATAGTATAATATATATTAAATAATAATAATAACATATTATATTAATATAAATAAAAATGCAATTTATAAGTTAAATTAGGTAGAACGTAGTATTCCTTTTCAATGCTTTAATAATTTATAAAATATACTCAATAAATAACTATAAACTATAATAGCTGTAAATAAATTAAAATCTGTAGGTAATAAAAGTTTTTGTCAATTAAATGCGCCAATGATAACTTAGAATTTCAAAAAATTAAAGGCTTTTAAAAAAAACGAGTTTTCAATTGGCTATTAATTTAACAACCTTAAAAAATACAACATATACACTTATTTTCAAACTGAAGGCCTTTGGCAGGCGTTTCATGTTAAAATACTATTAACACTTGAAAACTCTAGTTTTGCAATAAAACAAATAACCTTAGCCTTAATTTAAAAAAATAACATAAAATGAAAGTCATGTTATACATTTCGTGTGGATGCAGTACAAATATATATATATAATATATATATAATATATAATATACTATATATATATAGTATAATAATATATACTATAATTATATATATATAATATAAATATATATATATATATATAATATATATTATATATATATAATAATATATATTATATATTATAATGTATATATATATATATATATATATATATATATATAATAATACTAGTATTATATATATTTTAACTATATATTATTATATATATATATATAGTATAATATATATATATATTATATATATTATATATATTATATATATACATTTAATTAATATGAATATATAATAAAATATATATATAAGTAATATATTAATATATATACTATTATATATATATATATACTATATATATAATAATATAATATAAATTAATATATATATAATACTATAAATATATGTATATTAATAATATTATATATAGTTAATATATATATATACATATATCATAATATATATTATAATAGTATAATTATAAGATATATATATATATATAGTATATATATATATATAGTAATACTATATGAGTGTATATATATTATTAATAACATAATAATATATATATATATATATATATATATATATATATATTATATATATACTAATATGGTTTAAGAAGAAAGGAGATAAAAAAACAAAAAAAGGGGATACTGTTCAAAGAAGCCTGAGGGGCCAGAATGGTGTGCGGTAGTGCTGTTTAAAAATGAAGAAAACTCACACACCAGAATCGAGGAAACAGAAGAAACAAGAACGGCGGAGAGAAGAAGTTTGGCGAGACCTTTCAAAACAAGACGTAAGATTTGGATCAACAAGCGAAAATTAACTAAAGGAAAAACAAGAAAAATGTCAGCAGGAGGGGGGGAAAGGATAGACGGCAATGGTTAGGAATGGAGGAATGGTTAAGAACGCCAAGTAAGCTCCCTCAAAAAACAAGCAATGTGCGGGAAATGGATGATGAAGACGAGAACGGAGTGTAACAGAATAGAATATGTAAACGCAAGAAACCCCATGCAGAAAGATGTAAAAGGGAAGAAGTATGACATACTTGGAGAAGAATGGGAAGAGAAAAACTGAAGGAGGTAGAAGAGTGATAAGATTAAAAACTTTTTATTAATTGGTATTCCTTAAGCTTTTAAAGGGATTAATGTAATGTGAATGCATACGGTCGAATAAGGAGGAGAAACCTCTTCTAGATAAAGAGAAGATGACGGAAAGTTGGAGGGAGTATTTCGAGGAATTATTGAACGTAGGGTAAGAGGAGGAGGGAATGGAGGGAATACCCCTGAGAGAAAGACAAGAACTTCAGAATATTAGAATGATAAAGAGATAGAGAAAGATGGAAAGGAGCAATTAAGGCAGTACTAAAAAATGGAGGAAGAGTGAGGATAGATGGACTGTAATACATGAACTATTCAAAACCGAAGAGGAAACTTAACTACCATGGTGACAAGACTGTTTAAAATCAAGTTTATGGAAAAGAAGAAATAATACCAACAGAATGAGAGGAAAGCAGTAATCTGTTCGATACATAAGAAGGGAGATAAAAGAATATGCGAAAATTATAGAGGAATAGTATTGTTGGTGGGGGTGAGGAAAATATATGAGAGGATCTTGAAAAAAGATTGAGGATGGAGGCCGAGGACAAGATTGGAAAATGGTAGCACAGTTTCAGACAAGGGAAAAATAGTACCACTGATTAATATTATTACATGGGAAGATGTTATCAGAGAAAGAATCATTTAGAGTGGAATGAGAAGGGCGATATGCATTCATTCATAGAACTTGGAAAAGGCAATTCGATAATTAAAATTGCGGAGAAACTGGAGAGGCTAGAAGATCCGAGTAGCCATACCAGAAAGTCTGATTTCAGCCATTAAAAGTATGTATGAAATCCAATAAATACGGTTTAGAGGAACAGGAGGAGAGAAGGGGTTTGAAGTGAAAAACAGGAGGGTTAGACAAGGAAGTGTACTGCCACCATTGCTCTTTAGCACTTACCTGCGAACAGTTGTGTTAAAAAGGATATTGCATAAGGAGAAATTGGAGCACACGTCTGGTTTATCGAGGATGATGCAGCAAATTGATAACATCTGGAGCTTCACAACTTCAATAACCTTGTGCATCTGCTATGACGAGGTACTGAAGTCAATGGGTATGAGAATGAACAGAGAGGAAGCGAAAATAAATGGTGATTCCAAGAGAGAGGGAAGAGATAAGTAGTGAACATAGAAGATGCAAGGCTTAAGCAAGGAATAGATTTAAGTATTTGCGTCGGTATTTGATGCATCAAGGAAGACGACGATGCAGCTGCTGATGCTGCATTTAATAATGGCCTATTTCTCACAGGAATGTAAGGAGGATTTTCCCTTCGAACCTATAAAAAAAATTTAAATTTATTGTTAATAAAATATTAAAAGAAAAAAATATAAATTAATAATTAATATGTTTATCAAATAAGAGTCAATATTAAAAAAACTATAAACTATAAATACCTATATATATTATATACTATACGAGTGGCGCGTAATTATGGGGGGGGATATGGGTGTCAGATCACCCCCCAGAGCTTCTGCATTAAATGCCCATGTAAAATCCTTTATTATTATTATTATTATTATTATATTATGATGATTATTCATTATTATATTAATATTATTATTATTATTCATTATTATTATTATTATATTATTAATTATTATTACTTATAATGAAGTAGACTTTCACAATTGAGAGGGCTTATAATTAACTAGAATCAAATTTGTCATATCTTTGTGCAATCAGCTTTTGAAAGACTTCGAAAAGTCACTCTCATTATTATTAAGTATTATTTCTTGCAAAGGGAGAATGAGACACAAACAACATTGATATTTATGTTCATTAAATAATATTTTGAAGATTAATTGTCGATCGCTCAGACGGAAACGGATATAAGGTAGAACACATCAACTTTTTTAGGTGATATTTAAAATATATTTTCAAAATTAACTTCAACCGAAGTTTATTCTCTTCTTTTTTTTCACTATTGTGAACTTCAATAATAGTTGAAGTTCACAGTACTTAAAAAAAATACAGAGAGAAACACTATCTACGCAAAAATAGATTCATTATTATTATTATTATTCATTATTTTATTATAATAATGTATTATTATTATTATTATTTATATTATTATTATTATATCGTGCGAAAAATATTCATTCTTTATATGGTTCCCCGTGTTAATTAGTTATTAATATAAAGTCGAACCAGTATTTAAAAATGGCTGAAAAAGGGTTAAACAGCAAGCGTTCAATTTCCAAAATTTTAATTAAAAAGCAAAAAACGAGGACTGATGAAATTTATAGTGCTTCTTATAAAACTACAGAACCTTTTAATACTTTAGCACCCGAAGCTTCCACATCTGTGGAGCACGAATCGAGAATTAACCATATAAGCACGTACATAAACCAGAACCGCTCACAAAGATCTTCTGGCGAAATACGGCAAATTTTAGACAACGTATGGAAACCAAAACTCAAGATTTTACTTTTCCCGCGACAGGAAAACACACACAAAAAAGTAGCACTCTACAGAAAAATAAGAAGAAGAGAACTACCCGCCACATACTTCGCTTTCAGTATCATTGGCTGAAACGCCTTTCCATTGCGTTAGTAAATATTCAGCGGATCGAGGTTTCGCAGTAGAAACAATGACTAGATCTGCAGTATTATTTTCAAGAAGACCCACAGGATCTGGCTGAAAACCAAAACACAAAACCTTGGCACTTTCGTTAAGAAAGATTTCTCCATTTGAAAAAAGCAATTGAAAATTACCCGTACCATGCTTGCGTTAAAAATACCACATAGATGGTGTTGGCTGATGCTGGAGTTTGAGCAAGCATGGGAACACGGCCTGAACTGTCAATTCACGAAACAGAATAATTAAGGAAAGACCAGCAGACAAAGTATTGAAAAAAACAGAAAACACTCGTTTCCAATAATTGAAACAGGTTACTATGTGCGTCGCAAGAATTGCTCTCGTGGACATCGAGATTCTGGTAAAACTAGTCTATGGCAGAAGAACAAAGAATAATAAAGGAAATTTTCGGAAATACTACGGTATATTCCAATTCCTTCTACAATCTTATATTTATCATTTAAAATATATGATTCCTTGTCATCATTACCACAAATTTCAAAATTCACATATTTTTCCTAATCAAATGCATATGATGAGTGAAACTTCATTTGTTGGCACTAGTCGAAACAAGAGCTAAATTGTTCTTGCCAGCTCTCGTAGCATGAAAACTTCCGGATATTCCTCGCAACGATATACCTATATCAAATGCTGCAAGACACCGGAGTCAGGAGAACATTTTCCACCTAAGAAGAATAATTAAAACTTACTTGGAGAGAATACAACAATCCACAAACCAGGCTGAAATGGCTCTTCACTGCTATCGCACTTCACGAGAAATTCAAGTGAACGAAAATGAAATAATTGACGAGTTGGGAAAAAAAAAAAAACGAAAACTCGATTTTGTTTTATAGTAATGAACAATCTGTAATAGTTTTGTCGATTTTTGTTATCAGAGGATATGAATTAATTTGATTGCCTAACCTTATAATTTATATTTTATACATATAGCATATATATAAATATAATCTATAACGATGTATATATATATATAAGATAGTTAATACCTAATATATATACTACTACAACTATAAATGATATAAGTACTATATAATAAATTAAACAGCATTTGCCACAGATCCCCCCCGCAGAAAAAATTCGAGCTTACGCCACTGTATATAATATACTATAATATACATAATATAGTACTTTTGAATTATATTAATCAACTATATTAATATATATATACTATAATAATACTATATATATAATATATATATATATATATACTATAATCCTACCTTATCACACTATTCCACCGCCGTCTAAAATTTAAACAAACACCGAAAATGGCATCACCAGCAAAAACGAAAACGTAAACCTATAAGTGATAAAATAGGTCGCAAATGTCCTTTTCCACAATGCGCAACACATCTCACATGATCGCTTACAAACCTTGAAATTAACAAAAAAATCTTAACGACTTAATTGAATTGATAGTAAATCAAAAGATATGCCCCATCAAAGCTGCCGACTTATACATGAATGCAAGAAAGAACCATATAGATTCTTTAAAAAAGAAGACTAACCATCTCAGAAGGCATTCTACTAAAAAAAAATTTCAAAATCCAATTCTTCAGTTATGCAATAAATGTAATATAATTAGTACTATATATATATATATATAATATATATATATATATATATAATTATGTATAAGTATCAACTATATCAATATGATGTGTATTAAAAATTAAAATATTTTAATTGTAATTTTAATAAAGATATATAGGCGGTTTCTCAGCTGGTTTCTCAGCCGGTTTCTCAGAAAGTTTCTCAGCCGGATTCTAAGGCGCCTTGGTTTTCTCAACTGGTTTCTCAGCTCGCGTTTCTAAAGAATTCGAGGTACAGGCGATGGCAGGAAATGGTTTAGAATGATGGAGAATGGAGAATGGAAGAGAGTGGTACCCTACCCATATATATATTGCGGATGATTTGGGTTCTGTTTGGCGAATCTGAAGAGAGTTGAGAAGATTGGTAGAGAGATTTGGCAACGCACGGTCTGTAAAAGGACGGGGTTTGAAAGTAAACAGTAGATAAAGAGTCAAGGTATGGTTGTGAGCTGCAGACAGTCCTCCAGTGTGAAGTCTATGGTTAGATGGTGCAGGAGCTGGAACAAGTGTCTGAGTTTAATATTTAGGTACATGTGTGGACGCAACACACGTATGTGATGCAAGAGTGTAGTAGAGAAAGTGCTGAAACTGCAAGGAAGCGTTGCTGGATGCAAATTAAATCGTTAAGAGATGAAATACTCTAATCTTTTA